>BLKR01012264.1:0-21569 GCA_011170035.1 Teleogryllus occipitalis | reverse complement strand
ATTCAAAGAGATTTAGCATTTGTTTACAGTTTAGTAAATATCAATGCACTAGCATTTTCCAGTGAAAATACATAGAACGAACTTGGTAGTCAAGTGATATGACCTTCCCAACACAGACTACATTTCAGTATCGTCAGAGTTCGAAGGTGGTTTGTTGGCCGCCATTCTACGAATCTATCAAACCTTGAATTTTGCACGACCGTACAGCGAGAACGTAGCGGTTTATTAAACGGAAACGGGCCACTCGAGGTATCTAATGTTCACTCTTTGAAAACGTTTAACCATTATAAACTATCCCTAAGAAAAATATCAAATAAACAATGTTAAAGGTCACCAGCTTAACATTGCCTTGTTACTCATTTGAATATTTTTCAACATCCCTGCACCGAAGATAGCCCATATGTTTGCTATTAAAGAGTTCAATTGTCATAAGATGTTATTATTTGTAAACATCAAATAGCCTACGATGTTGTTTGACCATACAATGAAGATTCGAGATATTAAAAACGATGCTGGCATAGCTGAAGGTTTTGAGTGACGATGAGTTGAATGATCAGTCGAAAACAATGTAGCTCTTTTGCTTCATATAATGCTATCGTGTTTAACAGACATGTAATTACATGTGATACCTATATTTAAACATCCAAACTAATGAAAATTTTCAAAATTAAAATCATCAATAAAACGTTGATTCACCAGCAAGGATTATATTATTAAATACTTTTTTGAGATTCATGTGCTCCTGTGTGAATAACGTAGTAAACGTGATTCGTATGATCCAGTTTCTCAGAATAATACAAAACCTGCTAGACATATACACTAAACATAATAGTTGTCAAATAGTTATTTACGACATGAGTATCATAAGATATCTTATTACAATACGAAATTGGAGAATTATCAAACAAGACTCTTTAGCCGAAATTGTTAATCAATTGAATATTGTAATATAATGTTACCATTTGAATATCATAGAAAATAAGACGCAATTTGTCAAAATTCATGTGAACTATAATTTTTCTTTAAATTTTACTCCTTATCCTGCGAAAGATGTGTGACAGTACTTATGTTAACAGTTCTACTGCCATGGGTTTAATTAATTAGGTTGCAGTACGCAAATTATTTTTTTTTTTTGGGTTTTAAAGAGGCATGATATCCATAGAGAGAGTATCCATAGCACAGAGTATCGGGGAAGGAAACGTCGAGAGTTTGAAAAAAGCTGTTTAAACAATTTTAATCATACTTTGTCTAATAAACTACATATATATTTTGAATGGTTGAGCTGCAATAAACACGCAAATGTTGGTTTGAAAATATGATTTCTACGCAAAACTTTGCATTCTAGAATCATGTAAACAGACCAGAAACATGTAACATGTTTATTATTAACAATATAAATTAATATATTAGTTCAGAAAAAAATTAACTGAGAAATAAAAAAGCAGTCGAACTGTGAAAATTGGGTGCTTTTTTATTTCTAGGTTAATTTTTCTTTCTGATCAAATGTATTCATTTATTTTGTTAATCATAAATAATTTAGATATTAATGAAGTGTTTATATGCTTCTACAACGCAAATGGTTGCCTAGAAAACATATATCCAAACCAACTTTTGAATGTTTATTGCGGCTTAGCCATTTGGAATATCCGTGTAGTTTATTAGAGAAAATAAGCTTAAAACTGTCTTAACAGCTATTTTTCGAAGATTCGACATTTCTTCCCCGAATATTCTGTATATAAAAGGCTTGATTTCTGTCGGTACGTGACGGAACGGCGTTCCGGTTCTTTGGAAATAATTATGAAATTATATTATATATAAATAGCTATTGCTATTATATTAATAATTAATTTGAGGCGCGTTTCGGAGCCTAAGATTTTAAAAATAAAGGATATATGTATCATAATAACTCTTATGACGACACTGTTCTCAGTTACGTCAAGTTTTAATTTAGAGAATCAAAGTTAATGGTCTAAGTTTACTCACCTAAATAAAGTTTATCTTACTATGCATACTATTTATAAAGTGTTTTATGTCCAAAACAAGTGTTCCCTCCACAGCATATATTTTTACGTATTATTCGTAATTGCTATGCAATATTCAATACGGACTATGTGAACCTGCAAAAAGGGGGGAAAAACACCTACTGCAGCAGAAAATATTTTCTACTCGTTGGGATTCGAACTCGGGTCTATAAAGTTAACTCACCTGACACGGTTCCCCCTCACCACCAGGCACACGACCAGACTACTTCCTTTCCGATGCGAAAAGAAAGTGAAGCATTTGCAGTTTTAAAAAAAACAGGGTGTTCAATTTATCTTAATACAAGATCTATTTTTAAAAAGAGATTTCATTAAACAAAAATATCTAGCGTTCAGATTGTTTTTCGACAATGTTATAAAGATCAGCCGGGGCTAATATTATACAGTAGAAAATTGGGGTTAATGTATTACACTTTAAGAGTTATTTATTTATTGTCAAAATTAACAAGAAAATGACAAATGATAGGAAATATATTCTATTATAATGACCATATAACAAACACTCAGAATGTAACAATATTTGGGAGGAAAAAAATCAAAACTAAAATGCCTAATTTTTCCAGTCAAAAACTTTACCACCGTGATATAAATCTTTTGATGTTACTTCGTTATTTTTTGTGACACGATATTTTTGAAAATAGGTTATCATTAAGAAAGAATTAATATTCTTTTCTGCGTTAAAATAATGCAATAATATTAATCGTGTCATGATATATGCAGCCTCAAATTTGTGGGGCTAATATGATACAACTTAAGAGGCTAATGTAATACGGGTGTCGGGGCTATTTTGATACACTAAAAATTAACACGCAGACAACTGGAAGGTATTTTTTTATGTTTAATATTACATCAAAGGCGCTAAAATTCCGATTTGATGTTGATAAACTATCCAAGTGTTTATCTGAGAAAGAAAGAGCAGGTGACAATTCATATAGATTTCCTCGTTCTCCTCCCTACCCAGTACATGGTGATTCACTTATGATTATCAATTGGCGGAAGCTTCTGTTGTTTCAGTGCAGTTACTGATTTTTCACTGGAATCACAAGGAACCAGGCCTACAATAGGAGCTAACACCATCCCTTCAACTCCAGATATCAACTGTTCTCATCCAGTACTTTTGAGATAATACTGTTGGAAAAAAAAATTAAAAAACAGTAGCCCTCCAAAGAATAAGGAAGCGGTTAGACCCAATAGCAGCAATCATTACTAGTGAAGAGTGTATCATTACTAGGAAAGAGTGGAGTGTTTAATTTACATTATTTTAATATCTATTTTTAAAAAGAGATTTCATGAAACAATAATCTCTAGCGTTAATATTTGTTTTCGACAATGTTAATAGGTATTTGTTTGCAATTTTCGAAAATTCAGATCGTTCGCCCAAAATTGAACGTACGCCACCTTTAAACATCTTGTGCTTCGAGCAATAGATTTACAGAAAAATTGGAGCTCTTTTTGAGAAAATTATGTAAATATGATGAGGTTTGGTGTAAAGTACCTTCAAAATTAAAAGATTCGTTTCAAATTCGAAGATTCGTAATATTAGCCAGATCGTTCAAGGAATATCCATTTTGGTGAAAATCGTGTTTACTTTAGGCTCTAGAATTACTCACACGAAGACGGATTCACAAAGAGGTTTTTGGAAAATCACTTTTTCGGGTTCAAAAAACAAGCGTTTTGACAGCCTTGTGTATAGGAAATAAAAGAACAATACCAACAATCCACTTTTTTCGAACTAGCTACTTACAAAACGTGTTTTCTGTGTAAATTTCGACACTTCCTCCTACAGCATAACGTAACTCTCTTTACACGTGGAGGTAAAAATATTCCAGCGTTACTGGGATTTGAACTCGGATCCCTGTAGTCTGTAGGTCTGGCTCGACCGCACTGTGCTATCACAGATATTTCTCAACACGCTGTTCAAGCACACTTATTACGAAAAGAATAGTTACGTGATATTCATTGCACTTAGATTTTTTATTAGAGAAATGTTCTACATGTGTCAAAGATATCAAATTCCCCAAAAGAATGTAACCGAATAAAACCCACGCAACTACATAGCTCATTTTACTAAGAAATATTTTCAACCAGAAGCCGTGGTCTTTAGAACACTCTGTGGACGTCGTTCCCGGTCTTATCTTTCGGCGACTATGTCCAAGGTTGAATTACGTCACAGATGAAACTTGCGATAACGCTAGAGCTCTACAGGCGCGCATGCTTACGTTCTGAAGCCAGAATCGCAATAGGGGCATTTTTATACGTTTTTATTAAAGATATTAACACACTAAAATAAGTAGTGGCGCCTCAAAACACATGCTTTATGTGATATTTATAATGGACACGAATGATTATAACTATACAATTAACCGCAAAATTGTTTCTACCCGCAAAAATTATTCGCCGTGGATGAGATTCGATCTTACGCGCCTAAGGTTCTCTAACAGTGCGCTTACCCGCTATACCACAGAAACTCTTATAACTTTTGTCTCTCACAAAGATGATTTTAAACTGTCATGTATCACAGATTTGACTAAAAAAGAACGTGCGGCGTTTAGATGCTTGTGTTAACTACAGACCGACAAACAGACGTTTTGTCGTTAATAGATTTTTTAGTAACAAGGACCCACAAAACATGGATTCTGTCTACAAACGTATTGAAGTAATTCACTATATATAAGAATAACATTTATCTACTTTGGTCGTGACCAGTGATCGGAATTTAGAGGTTTTTGTCGAAAAATCCCCGTCTCCCGGCGCATGATTACAATACTTTTTCTTCTTACTACATAGTTACCAGAAAGGAAGAAAAAATTGTTTTTCATTGTTTCTATTCAACGAAAATTTTCAATCAATTCCAAATGTGAAATAATCAGTAAATATTAAAAAGAGATTTATTAACAATTTGAAATGAAATACAATAAGAAAGGAATCTTCTGTTCTTTACTTGGTATTCTTAACAAATCTATAGGAAAATCATAATAAAGGCATTATTTCAACAACATTCGAATATTATTGTTGAGAATCTATGGGGAAACTGTTAATGCCGGGTCGTGGTAACTTAAAAAGGGTTAACTAATGTTGTGAAATGTAGAAAAAAATCCTTTAACTCGTGTTGCCAGAAACCAATGTTTTGTGGGTCGTTGATACAGAAAAATCGAACGACGGCGAAAAACCTGTATGTTCGTGTGTCTGTTGATATGTCTGTTCTTGTGTCTGTTCGTCTGTCTGTAATTTTCAAAAAAAATTATATGACCTTATTGAAAGAATTATTTATGGACAACAAATTTCATTTGAAAGAAAAATCTATGTTCAATTTTAGAGTTGTAGGAAAACGCTGAAAAAATTCAAACTTTTCCAATTTTCGAAAATTCAGAGTTTACAGTGGACATAGGACGTATGTCGCCTTTATAAGTGTATTTTACTCTATTCTTAGAAGAAATTTAAAGAAAAAATTTGGGGTCGTTTTTGAGAAACTTTTGAAAATGACCGACGGCTTCATGTAATGTACCCTCAAATTTTAAAGAATGATTTTTAATATCTCAATGTTTCAACTAGAATCACATCGACAAGGGATTCTTCAATTTGGAAAGGATCGTACGATCTGTTTAGGCGATAGTAGTGTTCACAGATGGACGGAGAGACGGACAGACGCAGACAGACTGACGTTTTGCTTTCAATTGGTGTTTTGGCATCAAAGACCCACAAAACAGGAATTATGGTTACATCACATGTTAGAGATTTTTTCTCTTAATTTAGTAACTAGATTTATCCACTCCTTTGTTTTCAGGACCCGGCAATACATTTTTTCTGCCGAAAATTAGCCGATTTTTTTCGCCGATTTTTTTCGCGGAGCATTACATAACTTTCTCTATACTACGTATATTACTCCGTATGTATGTGCGTATACGAGAAAGTAAAAAGTTACGTAATTCTACGGAGGAAATCGGCTAATTTTCGACACAAGAAACTAGTTTCCAGGCCCTGGTGTCAAGAAAAGTGGATAAATTCAGTTGATAAATATAGAATCTGTGAATTACGTAACTACCTCCACGTGTAAAGAGAGTTACGTTATGCTGTAGGAGGAAGTGTCGAAATTTTCACAGAAAACACGTTTTGTAAGTAGCTAGTTCGAAAAAAGTGGATTGTTGGTATTGTTCTTTAATTTTTTTACACAAGGCTGTCAAAACGCTTGTTTTTTGAACCCGAAAAAGTGATTTTCCAAAAAATCTCTTTGTGAATTCGTCTTTGTGTGAGTAATTCTAGAGCCAAAAGTAAACACGATTTTCACCAAAATGGATATTCCTTGAACGATCTGGCTAATATTACGAATCTTCGAATTTGAAACGAATCTTTTGATTTTGAAGGTACTTTACACCAAACCTCATCATATTTACATAATTTACTCAAAAAGAGCTCCAATTTTTCTGTAAATCTATTGCTCGAAGCACAAGATGTTTAAAGGTGGCGTACGTTCAATTTTGGGCGAACGATCTGAATTTTCGAAAATTGCAAACAAATACCTATTAACATTGTCAAAAAACAAATATTAACGCTAGAGATTTTTGTTTCATGAAATCTCTTTTTAAAAAGAGATATTAAATTAATGTAAATTAAACACTCCACTCTTTCCTAGTAATGATACACTCTTCACTAGTAATGATTGCTGCTATTGGGTCTAAAAGCTTCCTTATTCTTTGGAGGGCTACTGTTTTTTTAAATGTTTTTCCGACAGTATTATCTCAAAGGTACTGGATGAGAACAGTTGATATCTGGAGTTGAAGGGATGGTGTTAGCTCCTATTGTAGGCCTGGTTCCTTGTGATTCCAGTGAAAAATCAGTAACTGCACTGAAACAGCAGAAGCTTCCGCCAATTGATAATCATAAGTGAATCACCATGTACTGGGTAGGGAGGAGAACGAGGAAATCTATATGAATTGTCACCTGCTCTTTCTTTCTCAGATAAACACTTGGATAGTTTATCAACATCAAATCGGAATTTTAGCGCCTTTGATGTAATATTAAACATAAAAAAATCCCTTCCAGTTGTCTGCGTGTTAATTTTTAGTGTATCAAAATAGCCCCGACAACCGTATTACATTAGCCTCTTAAGTTGTATCATATTAGCCCCACAAATTTGAGGCTGTATATATCATGACACGATTAATATTATTGCATTATTTTAACGCAGAAAAAAATATTAATTCTTTCTTAATGATAACCTATTTTCAAAAATATCGTGTCATAAAAAATAACGAAGTAACATCAAAAGATTTATATCGCGGTGGTAAAGTTTTTGACTGGAAAAATTAGGCATTTTAGTTTTGATTTTTTTCCTCCCAAATATTGTTACATTCTGAGTGTTTGTTATATGGTCATTATAATAGAATATATTTCCTATCATTTGTCATTTTCTTGTTAATTTTGACAATAAATAAATAACTCTTAAAGTGTAATACATTAACCCCAATTTTCTACTGTATAATATTAGCCCCGACTGATCTTTATAACATTGTCGAGAAACAATATGAACGGTAGAGATTTTTGTTTAATGAAATCTCTTTTTAAAAATAGATCTTGTATTAAGATAAATTGAACACCCTGTTTTTTTTAAACTGCAAATGCTTCACTTTCTTTTCGCATCGGAAAGGAGGTAACCTGGTGGTGAGGGGGAACCGTGTCAGGTGAGTTAACTTTAAAGACCCGAGTTCGAATCCCAACGAGTAGAAAATATTTTCTGCTGCAGTAGGTGTTTTTCCCCCCTTTTTGCAGGTTCACATAGTCCGTATTGAATATTGCATAGCAATTACGAATAATACGTAAAAATATATGCTGTGGAGGGAACACTTGTTTTGGACATAAAACACTTTATAAATAGTATGCATAGTAAGATAAACTTTATTTAGGTGAGTAAACTTAGACCATTCACTTTGATTCTCTAAATTAAAACTTGACGTAACTGAGAACAGTGTCGTCATAAGAGTTATTATGATACATATATCCTTTATTTTTAAAATCTTAGGCCCCGATACGCGCCTCAAATTAATTATTAATATAATAGCAATAGCTATTTATATATAATATAATTTCATAATTATTTCCAAAGAACCGGAACGCCGTTCCGTCACGTACCAACAGAAATCAAGCCTTTTATATACAGGATATTCGGGGAAGAAATGTCGAATCTTCGAAAAATAGCTGTTACGACAATTTTAAGCTTATTTTGTCTAATAAACTACACGTATATTCCAAATGGCCAAGCCGCAATAAACATTCAAAAGTTGGTTTGGATATATGTTTTCTAGGCAACCATTTGCGTTGTAGAAGCATATAAACACTTCATTAATATCTAAATTGTTTATGATTAACAACATAAATGAATACATTTGATCAGAAAGAAAAATTAACCTAGAAATAAAAAAGCACCCAATTTTCACAGTTCGACTGCTTTTTTTATTTCTCGGTTAATTTTTTCTGAACTAATATATTAATTTATATTGTTAATAATAAACATGTTACATGTTTCTGGTCTGTTTACATGATTCTAGAAGGAAACGTTTTGCGTAGAAATCATATTTTCAAACCAAAATTTGCGTGTTTATTGCAGCTCAGCCATTCAAAATATATATGTAGTTTATTAGACAAAGTATGATTAAAATTGTTTAAACAGCTTTTTTCAAACTCTCGACGTTTCCTTCCCCGATACTCTGTGCTATGGATACTCTCTCTATGGATATCATGCCTCTTTAAAACCCAAAAAAAAAATAATTTGCGTACTGCAACCTAATTAATTAAACCCATGGCAGTAGAACTGTTAACATAAGTACTGTCACACATCTTTCGCAGGATAAGGAGTAAAATTTAAAGAAAAATTATAGTTCACATGAATTTTGACAAATTGCGTCTTACTTTCTATGATATTCAAATGGTCACGTTATATTACAATATTCAATTGGTTAACAATTTCGGCTAAAGAGTCTTGTTTGATAATTCTCCAATTTCGTATTGTAATAAGATATCTTATGATACTCATGTCGTAAATAACTATTTGACAACTATTATGTTTAGTGTATGTGTCTAGCAGGTTTTGTATTATTCTGAGAAACTGGATCATACGAATCACGTTTACTACGTTATTCACACAGGAGCACATGAATCTCAAAAAAGTATTTAATAATATAATCCTTGCTGGTGAATCAACGTTTTATTGATGATTTTAATTTTGAAAATTTTCATTAGTTTGGATGTTTAAATATAGGTATCACATGTAATTACATGTCTGTTAAACACGATAGCATTATATGAAGCAAGAAACATTGTTTTTCGTTTGATCATTCAACTTCATCAATCACTCAAAATTACTATAATATTTTCTCTGCTTATCAGTTTTTTAATCTCAGATCTTCGATGAAGACATGAATCAAATAACATCGTAGATATTTGAGTGTTTTAAAAATAATAACGTGAATAAATGCTTATATTTATTGAATTGGTTTTATAATAACATGTAAAAACATGGGTTTTATGTTGGTTTTGGGGATGTTGAAAACATTCAAATAGTAAAGGCAATGTTAAGCTGGTGACCTTTAACATTGTTTATTTGATATTTTTCTTAGGGATAGTTTATAATGGTTAAACGTTTTCAAAGAGTGCACATTAGATACCTCGAATGGCCCGTTTCCGTTTAATAAACCGCTACGTTCTCCCTGTACAGATGGTCGTGCAAAATTCAAGGTTTTGATAGATTCGTAGAATGGCGGCCAACAAACCACCTTCGAACTCTGACGATACTGAAATGTAGTCTGTTGGGAAGGTCATATCACTTGACCACCAAGTTTGTTCTATGTATTTTCACTGGGAAATGCTAGGGCATTGATATTTACTAAACTGTAAACAAACGCTAAATCTCTTTGAATTGCTATAACATCTGTTTTGCTTTCTTTTAGTAATATCAACTCGTTTTACCAAATACGTGAGTTTGTTATATTTTTACACGCTACAAATTTTTAATTTTACAAGTATTTATTGTCAAGCATTTAGGAATTCATGAAATTTCATTGAAACGTTCGCCAATCTAAAAACCTTTTAAATGTATATTAAATATATTAATGTTGTTTAAAAATATGTATTAACAATGCGTAGATTTAGCACATAAAGCTCTGATTTGAATATTATACAATGAAATCATCAAATTAACAGTTTTAGAAAGGAATGATAAATTGAATTGAAAATATTAACTTAAAGTTTATATACGTTTATTTAGAAATTTCTATACTTGTGTAAATATTGTCATGTGTGATTCTACTCATGTGATCTTTCAAAACACAAAATTGAATATTTCTGTATTTGAAAACCTTAACACTACATTCATCCAATCCAGTGCAGTTTATAGCAAACAGCTAAGCAATATGTTTCCCTATTTTTTAATGGTAATGGTTAAACAAGAGGAACAAATAGTTTCTGACTCTCGGTGTTAACAGGGGACTTAAAAAAATTAATAATAGTTATTCGGTTGCTCAACATCCCTTTGATAGAAAAACAGAAACAATTGTTTGGGCGTAATGCACCTTGAAAAATATTTTTTTATAATCAATTTCTTTCCTATTTGATAAATATATCGACTTGCAAATTGTAGGACTTAAAAGAGAATATAAAACCAAATAAAAGTTATGCTCATACTCGCCGTAAAAATACGAATTTAGCATAATTAAATTGGCCACAGAATTTGTTTACAAGCAAGTGCATTTGAAGCGTATGTGGCATGCAAAAGCGCGGCATTGGAGAACTGTTTTTTCAGTATGCCCATCCCACGCTATTCTGCTAGCGCGAATGAATTAAGCGCAAACAAATGGGGTCTACTAAGATGTTAATTTCTTATAAACAATTACATATATCTCGAGAACGAGATATAATAGCACCGAACGGATTCCGGAATTTTGCATCACATTTAAACGCCATTCAGATTAGACAATAAAAAATTTGCAACAATTGAAAATGTATAAACAATTTCCAAATTTTGCAAATCTAAAGTGGGGAGAGTCTCCCGATGTCCCAGAACCAAAAACAGCGAATTAACAATTTTGCAACAATTTATAATTTTATAAACAAATTCGAAATGTGCGTTAGAACGGCCGGGAAGGCTCCGCAAATTGCGCCTGAAATGAATATCTCAAAATAGCAGTTTGTCAGGAGTTACAAATCGATTACTAAAAGTTAGAATAATTGTTGCTAAAATGATAAATATTTACTGGTCTATAGACAATCATTCTGGACGGAAAACCCGCTTAGAAATATTTTTTTCGTCGTGGCGTACGCGCAGGCAAACTATCTCCTTCGGCAGGGAAATATGACGATATTTCCGTCTCGTACGTAAACGAACTAGCCCCCTCCCCCTGAGACAGCGTTCTTTCTGCCCCTTGGGATGTTGCACCAATCACAGACAACTGTGGTTCTACCTGCTAGCGATTGGTCAACACGTCCCTCCCCCTGCCCTCCCCCAGGCCGAGGGGTGTCCAAGTTTGTCGGCGCAGTGTGGAAGATAGAATTTTGAACGACATTTTTTCTGAGGGAGAGGGTACATGTCTGTGTGAACTTTGGTGATTTGTTATTTTGAGTGGCTTTTGAAAGAAAGCTGTAACCAAAGTAGTAAAGAATGTCAATGGCCATGCGTCCTTAGTCCGTTATATACAAACAGTGACATGTAAACATTGTGAGTTTGAAAGTGTTCAAAAAATTCGAGGTAGGTTGAGAGAATAAACAGTACAATAATATACAGTAATGTACAACGTACAAATTATATATATATATATATATATATATATATATATATATATATATATATATATATCGTATATTTTCTAAAGAACCTGTTCCTTTACAGAAATTTGTGAACACTGAATTGTTTAAAACAGTGTCGAAAGAGTCGCAGCTGCCAAAACAGACAAGTGCTAAGAGATGGGCAGTCTATAAAAATTCTGGATCGGCTTCTCAGAGGCAAGAGCGACTCGCTGAAGAACACACTCGTACCTTCGAATGTAATACTGCATGGGCGAAAGCAAATTTGAATAAGTCTCTAGGTAGTAGGGCAGCTTTTCGTTTTGACTCGCATTTTTTACATAGCTCTCATGTTCAAATTGGTAAAATGTAAAATGTTTGCATGTTTTGTGAGGCAAGTAAATTGGCATTCGAACATATTAGTATGTGTTGTTCTAACGGGAAAGTAAAGTTAACTCGCAACGGAACCTCCTGAAAGTTTGAAAGCTTTCTACTTGGTGAATATCCTTACAAAATGATCTACATCCTTCATAATCTGCTTCATAATTTCATTTACGGATTATGTATTTTTGTTGCAATTGAAGTTTTTTACATGCCAGTTGTCTTCTTTGCAGTTTCTTTTGGGTCAAGCCTGTTGACATTTTTTCTTAACTACATGCAGGGGATTAGTGCAGTGATATGTAATTAAGCAACAATTCTTTACACATTAAGACTAATCTATGCTGTGGTTTTGCGTATCAATTGCTGCCAATTAATGAATTTGTATCAATTGCCGCCAATGAATGAAGTTTTATCCTACATGTTACTGGCACATAAGACTTTTAAACATATCTTTAAGTCGTCTTCAAAATCATTATAAAAAACAGGCGATTACATTTCAGCATATATCACCATTTTTCATTTACTTTTTATGATTATTGATCATCAGTTACTTTACGACATCGTGAAGAATTCTTCACGACCAATTGATGAAATATTGGAAGGGAGGTTAACGGAGCTTGGTCATAAGTAAACACGAACTATAAGTTAGTTGTTTGCCGACGTTTCGGAAAAATTTATTTCCATCCTCAGGGCTTGCAACCAAAACATGAAAACATAATTAATACATGTGCATTCAGCGAGCAGAGGAGCATTCAGCACGGCCGCCAAGCGGCACTGAGCCGCGCAAGGCGGAGAGATCAACAATACAAAATAGCATTATGATAGGAAGAAAATATTAGAAAATAGATTTGTTTCTTGAAAAAAATGATGTATCTTTAAGATTTAAAGAAACAATATGCTGAATGTTTAAGGAAAGTGGCGTTGATGAATTATTTAACTGATTAATACACTGGAAGCAGAAAATTTTGAAATATTTTGTTTCATGTTGTTCGTAATAGCAATATGAAAAAACTTAAGACTAAGCTTTATTTCTAAATGTAGATGAAAAGTAAGACCTTACGTTAAAATCGTGATAGTTGTGCAGTATGAACTTCCCCCAAACAGTTGGAATTCCTGAGATTCGTGGAATCTTATTAACAACCGTTTAAACTGACACACATTTGCATGTGCAATCGCATATTTGCATGTGGGTTCCCGAAGCGCTCCCGATTGCCGTCTGAATCCGTGGGAACGAGGCCAGGACATCTCCGAGGCGGCAGTCTTCATTGCGCAGGTCGACTTCGCTTCATTGTGGCTTGCGGTTTATGTTAGGAATTCAACCCGCGTCTTAGCTCTTGCGTAATTCCACTTGGCGACGCGAAGTTTCGTGTTCCGCTTCGCGGTTAGCCCCGCGTGGGAGTGCACCTTAAAGGCACACACGACGCGAGACGACTGTCGTGAGTAAATTTAGAGCGTGATATGCGGTAGCGTGTTGCCTCCAGAAGTACGGAACTTTATCGGAGCTCCTGGTCATTCAGTTTTAACCATGTACTTGTGTACTTCTTTTTGGTCCACAAGACTTCACCATGTGGGACTATATTTCAATTTAGGGAAATTAGAAAAAGGTAATCTCTTTGAAAAAACAACACCAAAAATACAATGTTCCAAAATGTTTCATTTGTATGTTTTCAACAGACTTTAACTATGTAACTGTAACTGTAATTCCCAAAACCATGTCACATAACTTTGTCAATCTAATTACGCAAAGAACACTGATAAGTAGAGAAACGAGGTGCGTTAAAAGCACGTTTGTTTGCCTAAAATGTTTTTAATTACCACAATCTGCCCAGTGTTGTGTCAATCACACACGGATCATCCACATGCGAGGCATTTTATTTTCATTCTTCTTCTTTTGTTCTGTGATAATCCGCGCATATATTTTATCTCCTGACACGCGTATTTACTGTAATAAGTTCCCAAACGTGGATAACACAACGAGAATAAAGCAAATATTCAACAGAACCACTTATTTAATTTGTGGTGAGCAGGAAGTCAGGGAATACTAGACGGGTAGTTTTGAGAAAATAAAAAAATATTCTGATGGGGTCACACAGTGAGTGGTTCCAGCCGAGGGGTCTTGGTGGTACAGGATGCTTTAGGTGCTGTAGTTTCGAGTTCCCAAAGGACTCTTGGTGGACTGAGCTGAAGGTGAGATAAATTTAAAGACAAAGATAAATTTATTTAAAATAAAATTAGGTGTACCCCGGTGTCAGTTATTTACATAAATATGATAATAAATGTCATGAAAAATATAATAATGGTAATAATAATGCTATAATAATATTAATAACATAAAAACTGATGATTCTTAAAACATTAATTTACACGAAGGAAAAGAAAGAAAAGAAACGTCGATCATCTAAAGCCACACTGAATGTTTACACAATGGAGACTCCACTGCCCTGGCACTGCACTGTCCTTCACTTCACTTCGCTTCACTTCACTTCACTTCACTTCACTATAACACTAAAAACATTTTCTTCATTATTTCTCTGCTTTGCACTGCCCGACACCTCCCACCACTATGTAACTTAATATTCTTAGTTAACGCTCTCATAAACTTAGAAATACCCTAAATTAATTTCCTAAACTGTTGAACGCTTGGAGGAAAGAGTTCAAAGGTTTTTGTTGGCAATCTATTCCAATCCCTTGTGTGTTCCTATCCAGATTTTCGGCACTAGTTAATAAGTGGTGTTGGATGTTGTCACCACCTCGTTGGGAATTCTATCCTGTCTGTTGGGTATCCTGAACAGGTCAAAGATAAACGCGTACATTCTGTGCCTTAGCTCGTCCTTAAAGTCGGGCGGTCTAGCATCTATCTCCATGTACCCATTGCCTCATAATCTGGAAAGACAGATATTTCTCGGAGTTCTTACACAGGCTGTGGTGATTCGGGGCTTCAAGTTATGCCTCATCTGTGCCTCGGACCAGATCTTAGAGTTTGACTGACAGGGAGTTCTCGACGCGTCGCGAGGGTGGCAGAGTTTTCGACATTAGCTAGATAGTTTGGTCGAATTCACTCGTTACCTGGAAGAGAATTATAACCAGTTACTCAGATCGGTAGTTCTCCGTGTTTTTTCAGATCAACTGCAGGAGTTTTGTGGAAATCATTTACGTTAATTTCAGAGCGAATGAGATTCAGCGAGAAAGAATAAACTTTGAGACATTTTGTATTCTAACGAGAAACAAAGAGAACTCACGGCAGCAGTAAGAAAAATCATGAAAGTGTGGATAAAAAGAAATAGTACAATATCTTCATATTTAAAACACTAAAGGTTTTGTGTAGAAATAAATTTGAACTTTATACTATACCAACTATCGTGAGTTTAGTTTTAACTGCAGGGAAGTGGGCCCCAGATGTGGAAGTAAGCGCAAAAGTGCTTCTAAGTGTAACGCCAGCAAGAAAGCCTCAACTTTCTACTTAACTTCAAAATTAACTTCGATTCTTCAACAGCCAGTAATGACATTATACAAAAATAGCGTGTCACTTTTATAACTTTCCTCCATTGCACTGATAAAATTCGGGAATTGGTCTTCCTTTTCTTCTTGGATAAATACATACAAACGAGCTTGACATGCTATAAACTAAAATAAAAATGACATAAGAGGCTCTTGTTGACTTTCCTGGAAAACGATAATTATTTATTAATTTATGAAGCAATTTTATTTCTTTTACGATTGGTAGTTGAAAGAAGTTTTTAAACGCACAACGATAGTGTTCTTATTTATTCCATATTTACAGCCACCAATCGCACAAAGATACATTATTTAGACGAAAATCAATATTTAACATTATTTGAATTACTTAAATGATTATCATATTTTTAAACCATGATATTTTTAACTATTTTTCTGAGTTGTTAGAAAATTGAGAATTGTAAGAAATCTTCCATAGTAAAAAGGTTCAAAATTTACTGCTGTCGATAATTTAGCTCTCAAAGATAATAATGACTATCAAAGAAGAATCTTAAAATTCCTTAAACTAAATAATCTTTTAAATAAAATATAGGAATAAAAAAAATCTATTTCAATTATGCAAAATAATGCTATTCAATTTTTAACAAAGTTTATAACTAAGTTTTTAACAAACATATTTATAAAAAAATTTGGTTTTAAAAAACATATTTTATATCCTATTAGGTATGCATTATTAATATTATTTTGTTTAAGTACTGTATTTTAACTGATGTTAATGGTATGTAATCGCTATGTATATTTTTCTATGTTGTCGCTAATGACCAGAGTTGTCGATGTGAATTAAAATAAATTTTAAAAAAATAATTTAAAAAGTTAGGTGCCCAGTTTCACGCTTCCCTGTGCGCTTTGGGCGTTGGCTTCCGTCAAAGAGAACAAAATAATGGAGAAGGTGCGTGTTCTGTGTCACCAGCGCTCTCATGTTTCAACTAGTTCTCTGCATTGGTATGGGACGTGCTTCATAGATTGAAGTGTTGTTTATAGCTCGCATTTTTTTAGTTCCATACTGGTGTGGTGTTTTTGCAACTAGAGGCTTGCAATTTATGTATCCCCACCTTCAAAGAAGATAATAAATCTACGGAGACAAAAAAATATTTTTCGGGATATAATTTCGTAATTCTGATAATGAACATTTTTCGAAGTCCTACAAATTTCGATAGGTGACGTTAATGAACTTCAATGTAATAAAGTAATTCACCAAAATTTTATCGTGAACTTGTCTCTTTTCTCGTCATGTATCTGGATGTAAAATGTCATTGCTTTCAATAAATGACTGTACTCTCAATTTAAATTTTGCAGTAAAACTAGAATAGTAAAAGGAGATAAAAATAAGTTAGGTTAAAAATATTCTAATTGTCTTTTATTTCAAAATACAAGGTGTGCAAACGTATGCGATTTTAAATACTCTGCTCCATAACGTACCAATACCAATTTTTTTCACACTTCTTGAGCGACAATGAAAAGTGAGATAGGGTATTTTTTATAGGGCTTGATAGGTGGATGCTGTGAATTTCCTTAGATCAATGAATACACAATATACATTTTAGTAAATTTACCAGAAAAGATAGTTTGAAATTTAGTTCATTTTTATGAAACTAAGAGTATCTAAAAATGATGCAGATGAACATCTGGGCTGTAAGTGTAGCCGATTAGAGCTATCGACACAATTTCTAAAGGATTAATCAAAGACCAAATGCTGCCATTTTTCTCCAAGCAATTATGTGAATTATTTTAGAGCTAGTCAGCATATTTTTAGAAAACCATGCTTATTATTTATTGCATCAATTTTTGATTCATGCAATTCTTTCAAAAATGTGTTTTTGTGAGTGGAAATATTAATATCATACAGATTTCTAGGAAATCAGTATCTTCCATCAATTTTACTGAAAATTGTTTAATTGCGGTTGCTCTCAAATTCGCGTCTTGTTTCTTGTATCTCTTACCATGACTGCGCATGATTAGAACACCAGGTAAATTTTATTTACACACTTCGCTGTTATTTTTCTTCTTGCTTTTTTGATATAATGTGGCAGAGAAAACAATGCACGAGTACGATGTGTCGTATGTGCACTGCGTTGGAATAAGTATTCCCGGCCACTCTCAACTGCGCAGAGTGGCATACATTACATTTTGGCTCCACCCATTCACACAGTGGTGAAGCAGCTGGAATATTGAATGACCACAGATCATATATCCTACTTTGGTCTCTGTTTTGCTGCCATATGATGTACCACCTCCCTCAAAAATGTCGTTCAAAATTCTATCTTCCACACCGCGCCGACAAACTTGGACACCCCTCGGCCTGGGGGAGGGCAGGGGGAGGGACGCGTTGACCAATCGCTAGCAGGTAGAACCACAGTTGTCTGTGATTGGCGCAACATCCCAAGGGGCAGAAAGAACGCTGTCTCAGGGGGAGGGGGCTACTTCGTTTACGTACGAGACGGAAATATCGTCATATTTCCCTGCCGAAGGAGGTAGTTTGCCTGCGCGTACGCCACGACGAAAAAAATATTTCTAAGCGGGTTTTTCCGTCCAGAATGATTGTCTATAGACCAGTAAATATTTATCATTTTAGCAACAATTATTCTAACTTTTAGTAATCGATTTGTAACTCCTGACGAAATGCTATTTTGAGATATTCATATCAGACACAATTTGCGGAGCCTTCCCGGCCGTTCTAACGCATATTTCGAATTTGTTTATAAAATTATAAATTGTTGCAAAATTGTTAATTCGCTGTTTTTGGTTCTGGGACATCGGGAGACTCTTCCCACTTTAGATTTGCAAAATTTGGAAATTGTTTATAAATTTGCAATTGTTGCAAATTTTTTATTGTCTAATCTGAATGGCGTTTAAATGTGATGCAAAATTCCGGAATCCGTTCGGTGCTATTGTATCTCGTTCTCGAGATATATGTAATTGTTTATAAGAAATTAACATCTTAGTAGACCCCATTTGTTTGCGCTTAATTCATTCGCGCTAGCAGAATAGCGTGGGATGGGCCTACTGAAAACACAGTTCTCCAATGCCGCGCTTTTGCCTGCCACATACGCTTAAAATGCACTTGCTTGTAAACAAATTCTGTGGCCAATTTAATTATGATAAATTCGTATTTTTACGGCGAGTATGAGCCTAACTTTTATTTGGTTTTTATATTCTCTTTTAAGTCCTGCAATTTGCAAGTCGATATATTTATCAAATAGGAAAGAAATTGATTATAAAAAAAATATTTTTCAAGGTGCATTACACCCAAACAATTGTTTCTGTTTTTCTATCAAAGGGGTGTTGAGCAACCGAATAACTGTATTATTAATTTTTTAAGTCCCCTGTTAACACCGAGAGTCAGAAACTATTTGTTCCTCTTGTTTAACCATTACCATTAAAAATAGGGAAACATATTGCTTAGCTGTTTGCTATAAACTGCACTGGATTGGATGAAGGTAGTGTTAAGGCTTTCAAATACAGAAATATTCAATTTTGTGTTTTGAAAGATCACATGAGTAGAATCACACATCACAATATTTACACAAGTATAGAAATTTCTAAATAAACGTATATAAACTTTAAGTTAATATTTTCAATTCAATTTATCATTCCTTTCTAAAACTGTTAATTTGATTTCATTGTATAATATTCAAATCAGAGCTTTATGTGCTAAATCTACGCATTGTTAATACATATTTTTAAACAACATTAATATATTTAATATACATTTAAAAGGTGTTTAGATTGGCAAACGTTTCAATGAAATTTCATGAATTCCTAAATGCTTGAAAATAAATACTTGTAAAATTAAATAATTGTAGCGTGTAAAAATATAACAAACTCACGTATTTGGTAAAACGAGCTGATATTACTAAAAGAAAGCAAAACAGATGTTATAACAATTCAAAGAGATTTAGCGTTTGTTTACAGTTTAGTAAATATCAATGCACTAGCATTTCCCAGTGAAAATACAGAGAACGAACTTGGTGGTCAAGTGATATGACCTTCCCAACACAGACTACATTTCAGTATCGTCAGAGTTCGAAGGTGGTTTGTTGGCCACCATTCTACGAATCTATCAAAACCTTGAATTTTGCACGACCATCTGTACAGCGAGAACGTAGCGGCTTATTAAACGGAAACGGGCCATTCGAGGTATCTAATGTGCACTCTTTGAAAACGTTGAACCATTATAAACTATCCCTAAGAAAAATATCAAATAAACAATGTTAAAGGTCACCAGCTTAACATTGCCTTTACTATTTGAATGTTTTCAACATCCCCAAAACCAACAGAAAACCCATGTTTTTACAGGTTATTATAAAACCAATTCAATAAATATAAGTATTTATTCACGTTATTATTTTTAAAACACTCAAATATCTACGATGTTATTTGATTCATGTCTTCATCGAAGATCTGAGATTAAAAACTGATAAGCAGAGAAAATTAAAGTAATTTTGAGTGATTGATGAAGTTGAATGATCAAACGAAAAACAATGTTTCTTGCTTCATATAATGCTATCGTGTTTAACAGACATGTAATTACATGTGATACCTATATTTAAACATCCAAACTAATGAAAATTTTCAAAGTTAAAATTATCAATAAAACGTTGATTCATCAGCAAGGATTATATTATTAAATACTCTTTTTTGAGATTCATGTGCTCCTGTGTGAATAACGTAGTAAACGTGATTCGTATGATCCAGTTTCTCAGAATAAAACAAAACCTGCTAGACACATACACTAAACATAATAGTTGTCAAATAGTTATTTACGACATGAGTATCATAAGATATCTTACTACAATACGAAATTGGAGAATTATCAAACAAGACCCTTTAGACGAAATTGTTAACCAATTGAATATTGTAATATAATGTTACTATTTGAATATCATAGAAAGTAAGACGCAATTTGTCAAAATTCATGTGAACTATAATTTTTCTTTAAATTTTACTCCTTATCCTGCGAAAGATGTGTGACAGTACTTGTGTTAACAGTTCTACTGCCATGGGTTTAATTAATTAGTTTTCAGTACGCAAATTATTGTTTTTGGTTTTAAAGAAGCATGGATATACAGAGTATCGGGGAACGAAACGTCGAAAGTTTGAAAAAAGCTGTTTAAACAATTTTAATCATACTTTGTCTAATAAACTACATAGATATTTTGAATGGCTGAGTTGCAATAAACACGCAAATTTTGGTTTGAAAATATGATTTCTACGCAAAACTTTGCATTCTAGAATCATGTAAACAGACCAGAAACATGTAACATGTTTATTATTAACAATATAAATTAATATATTAGTTCAGAAAAAAATTAACTGAGAAATAAAAAAGCAGTCGAACTGTGAAAATTGGGTGCTTTTTTATTTCTAGGTAAATTTTTCTTTCTGATCAAATGTATTCATTTATTTTGTTAATCATAAACAATTTAGATATTAATGAAGTGTTTATATGCTTCTACAACGCAAATAGTTGCCTAGAAAACATATATCCAAAACAACTTTTGAATGTTTATTGCGGCTTAGCCATTTGGAATATCCGTGTAGTTTATTAGACAAAATAAGCTTAAAATTGTCTTAACAGCTATTTTTCGAAGATTCGACATTTCTTCCCCGAATATCCTGTAAAAAAATCGCTTGATTTCTGTTGGTACGCGACGGAACGGCGTTCCGCTTGTTTGGAAATAATTATGAAATTATATTATATATAAATAGCTATTGCTATTATATTAATAATTAATTTGAGGCGCGTTTCGGGGCCTAAGATTTTAAAAATAAAGGATATATATATCATAATAACTCTTATGACGACACTGTTCTCAGTTACGTCAAGTTTTAATTTAGAGAATCAAAGTGAATGGTCTAAGTTTA
>BLKR01012263.1:0-21577 GCA_011170035.1 Teleogryllus occipitalis | reverse complement strand
GACGAGTGGCGGGAGAGTGGACGAAGGGCGGGTGTTTGACAAGTGGCGGGAGGTTGGACGAGTGGCGGGGGGTTGAACGAGTGGCGGGGGGTTGAACGAGTGGCGGGGAGTTGAACCAGTGGCGGGGAGCTTGGACGAGACTGGACTCTGTGGCGGGTTTGGGGCGTGGGCGAGGGCAAATCAGTTGCAAAGGAACGGGGGCAGTGCCACACTAGGGAACGTGGGCGTGGCCCAAGCTGGTGGCATGACAGGGGTGGCACCGGGGGGTGAGGCGGGAAGACGTCAGAAGCGGGCGCAGAAACGGGACCGTGGGATGTTGTGAAGAGGGCGGGGATATGGTGGGAGATGACGCCAGGGGATGGAGATCCACAGGCAGCGGCCGACGCAGCGGCGATGTGAAGTCACTGGCAAATGCGTGGAAGAGTGCGGGCCGGCCAGGAGCGGGGACTGGAATGGGAACGCGGGAGCAGAGGCCCTGGCTGGGGCTGGGCAGGGCTGGGGCGGGGGCTGGGGGGCGGGGGCTGGGCGGGGCTGGGGCGGGGGCTGGGGCGGGGGCTGAGGCGGGGGCTGGGGCGGGGGCTGGGGCGGGGGCTGGGGCGGGGGCTGAGGCGGGGGCTGGGGCGGGGGCTGGGGCGGGTACAGAAGTGGAGCGCTGCGCAAGCAAAAGAGGCTTCTGCAACTTTCATGCGCGTGAAAAGCAAAACCCGGGAAAATCGCGTATGGGATCCGCGAGATATCTGCGTCGGCGCCGGATAAGGCGTTGCTCGCGGACGGTAAGCCAGCATGAAATATTTGGGGCGCCGCTCGGCTCGGCGGCGTTAGCCCGGAGGGTTGAGCGGGGAG
This sequence comes from Teleogryllus occipitalis, assembly GCA_011170035.1. NCBI lineage: Eukaryota > Metazoa > Arthropoda > Insecta > Orthoptera > Gryllidae > Teleogryllus > Teleogryllus occipitalis. Next base: position 20,734 of record BLKR01012263.1, on the reverse strand, counting down.
CGTTGAAAGGGACAGCGGGTGAGGGGGTAGGGGGTGGGGGATGGGAGGGGCGGGGAGGGGTGGCAACGGGTGGGGATTAGCGAGAGATGTGGCCGGAGTGTCGTTGCTTAATCCTTCGAGCACTCCCCTTGCTTTCCGGACCACTGGACCTCGCTAGCCTCAGAGCAAGAACGTTCCAGATCTCGATAGGGAATTTGTGGACGATGAGATGCAACCTTGATGCAAGGTGGTGTCTTGAAGGAATGCTGATGAGGTGTTGTAATTAAATGGTGAAATAACTGAAGTCATCTTCGTAAACTTACTGGATTTGTTCACACTAGGATACCGTGACAGAACTCTATCTTGTTAAAACCCATCTACTCTATTTTTCCATTGTCCATATTGTGCCTGTAACACATTTTTCTTCAAGACCATCTTATCCTGCGTCACTTGTTCTATATGTCTCCTTGTAATTGATTACAATACATCCCTATCAATACAAACTATTCTTATTTAACGTTATTTTAACCAAGCAGAGAGGTACACTCATGTAATTCAGTCACGTAGAATATCAAGTAATTACTTTAATTTCACATACAGTTGCTGATTCTACAGGCTGTAAACAGGTAGAGTAGAATCGACATGCGTCGAATCAGCAAAAATGTAATAAAATGCTCAAGATCTTATCCTACAAATTAACATGTAATGAACGTTTCCTGGAGGCCCTTGGCCTCGAAATTTTAGCTTTAAGGCCCTAAATTGCTTTTTTTAGAAGTTATTTAACGATATAGAATAAAAAATACAGCAAAGTGTTGCGGGTTGCGTTTAACATTAACATTTATACTCGTCTTTTAAACAAATTCTTCATATTTGTGTAGTCAAAATGCAATTTGTTACATATCTGTGGAATTTTCTTTCTTTGGAGACCTCATTTATAAGGATTGGTTGCGTGTGAGAGCCGCAAAAGGTACTACTCAAAAAATAGTACTGAATAGGAGGAGATAATCAGCTTTCGCTCGTGCGCACTGCCCCCCGACTGCCGCCACATACAGCAAGACGTATGATGACGACAAAGCCGTAGAAAGCCGGCTATCTGAATCTATGCAGTAAGTTCATGAAGATACCTTCAGTTATTTCATCAAGGTATCTCGTAGCACTTCTCCAAATCGAAGATTCTCTGAGGACTCTAGGACCACATGACGCGTTTGTGCCGTGAGTGTGAGGAAAGTTTGAAGTAGATCGAAGAGAAAACAAAGTGAACGTTCTAATATAAATTGCGGGCATTATTTTAGTTATCCACTTGTGGGAAATAGTTTCTTTCGCGGAGCTTTGTAAATTATTAAAATATTTCACTTATTGAATTGTCATTTACCGTATTGAAGTGCTTTCGTCTTCTTAGAATCTTAAACAATACTCGAGATATTCTATTGTGTATTAATAAATTTAATCCTTAAACAGTATGTTTAATGTATGTTGTTTAAATTATGCTGTTTAAATTATGTTCACTAAGTTATTAAATGTTGTTCAAAAAGTATGCTGTGTAAATTATATTCAAAAAATGAATAACATTTTATCAATAATCAACGAACGTCGTCTTTTAACTTTACGGTTACATCACAATCGTGACCGAATCGGAATAGCGCGTCTGTTACACAACCTAATCAATCTGTAGCAATCAAACATTTTATTTGTTCACATGTACATCTAAATAAATTATTGTTACTAAAATATGTATTAGGATGTAATTCTCCATTTATCGAAACATGCCAATTTACAAGTATATTAGTTATATTGTATATTAGTTCATAGCCAATTTATATGAATAATTTATTGTTACCAAAATAAATATTAGGACGTAAAGCACTACTGTATCGAAATTTCAAGTAAATATTGGGATGTAACGCTCCACTGTACGGCAACATTTTTGTACACACGTTAAGACTCATGATTTGTCACGTGACTGATGTCGCATCTGCTCCTGTTCCCTCCGGTTGAGAGTAAAGTTTGTCCACAATAAATAACAACGGTATTGTTTCACGGTGTGAAAAGGGAGTATGGATCGAGGTAATACGTTCGTTACTTTAAATATTGATCAGTAAAAAACTTTCAGTATTCTTGGGAATCGATATTATCATACCAACTTTACCAAATTTGTGTTATAATTTTTGAGGCTCAACATTGTTGCTGAAGTCCTTCAAAGTTATTGCTCATACAATAACAGAATCTCCACTTATTGCTAAATGATTATTTTCACATAAAGGGACAAAAATTTATTCTTGATCAATGTGCTATTCACTCTGAATTAATTGATTTGGATTCAAGTCAAAATTTATGAAGCTTATATTCCAATAGGTTAGCATGTTTTAATGTATTCTAAAGAGCTTTCATACAGATATTTCTGGTCTAGATGCTCAGAACATGCAAAGAGAGCAGCACACGAGAGACGAAAGAAAAGTGGCAAGTACCGTGACTACTGTCAAACGCGGGCAAGAGCAAACACCTCACAAATAGCATCTAGTCACGTAGATTCCTTTCCCTCTTGTTAACAGGGTTTGGTGCATTTGCCGATCGCATTGAAACCAAAAAATATCTATCTATATCTAGAAATATCTAATAATAATCTTATTTATATCAATTGTGATAAAGATATACGCTACGTATGTTCTAGTACACATATAAAGTAGAATAAACATTACAATTTTCAGAAAGATAACTGCAATGTTGAAACCTGGAATTAGAATTGATGTGAATCCAAATTGACCGTGTTCTTAATCAGAAATTTCTTCAGCTTTAAAAATAAGGAAAAGTACATTTTACTTACTACATTATTAATAAAATGTGAATTGTGTACTACATCCAAATTAAACTTTTTTCTTACACGTTAATTATTTCTTTAGCTCATCTGTCAATTAAACAATTGTCTTAGTTTCAATTACTTCAATATACAACTTAAATATAGTTTCAGTAATCTATTGTGTGAAACTAAGATTAATTTCCTTCGTATTAAAACGCTCAAGGCTGGAGTCAAATCTTTCAATTTTTAAAATTAATATTTGGAATTACGTTAGATCTTATTGAAAATTGAATTTTAAGTTTTTATCGTAAGTTATTTTTCTTTTCGTTGTAAAACTTCATCACGCTTCTCAGAGAAAACTAATATTGATTGAAAACGAACAACTTTACGATAATTGAAACAATTTTACATGTTCTGCTACATTAGAACTGTTTTCTTCCAACTCGCAAGAGAAACATCCTGAAAAGATATTACAAAACATGAAGAATGACGAATAAAAAAATGGTAGAAACCGACGCAGTGGTGGTTTTATATTTCAGTATTTTGCGAAATGTGTTTTTTTCTTCTATGACATTTTCGATTTGACATCTTAATACAGTCGCGACAATAACTGTGAATTCTAAGTTTATTATAATATTTTTGTTCATGAAAGATTACACATCATGTATTTAGTATTTTACAAGCCAGATTACCACCATCCTTTACGCAGGGTGATACTGACAGATGAATGGTAATCCCTCGCCGCATTTACACAGTAATGCTTGAGGAAACTCTAACAATTCGCAAACAAAGCTCATAATCCTGAGCTTCATTTATATTTCTTAGTATTAAAAACTCCAACCCTTTAAAACAGGCATGCGAGAACTTCTAATGATATATGGCTCAACCCCAGACAAACGGCTGAAGTGTTGAATAGGATGACATGATTGTAAGGGGATTAAAGAAGTTTCTTTTAAAGTGTGAAATATAATGTGGTGGGATTCGTCTTGGCGTCAAAAATAGAGCTTAATGTATGACTAATTATTTCTTAAGTACACGTATTCTCACAATTTTTGACGCTTTGTCATCATCACCATTCGTGTAATCTCTTTATTCGGATTAAATCTACAGTGAATATAATTTTCTTTGAAACCTACTGTGATATTACAAGCATCCGCATGTCAAGCGAGATCCTTAAACGAGCAAAGCGCTGCGTGACGGCAACCGGTGGAACTAAAATTTTCGCACAGTTCGCCCGTCCGGAATCAGTGCACACAAGCCACACACTCGCGGCAAATTGACGACCGATGTTTTCCGTCAAATAACCGGTCCGATTCGCTCAGCCCGCTTTGCCACATGACCCACCCGTCCGCGCCCGCGCCAAACGAAGGCACGTTAATCACACGTCGATAGCCACGACGCCGCCGCCGCCACCACTCCAGAAACAGCCACAGTGGCGGTGGACGCGCCTGGGTCCGGCTCGCCACACGGTTCACCACCAGCGCTCCGCACCTACCCGCACACCGCCCGCCAACACGCTTGAAATATTGACATTCATCTTGAATAAACATTTTCTGAACGCACACAGCGACGGTTAGTTGCGTGGCCGGCCGCCAGGCGCGCTGCTATCGTGCACTTCAATCTCGCGGTTGTTTGCCCACGGCGGCCGCCGCCATGCTGGGGCCCGTCGTTGAACGCCCTCGCATAAACTGGAGATTTATCGGCGGCCGTAACTCGACGGCACTGTTTGAGTTTTCAGTTACAACGCCCTGCCGTACTCGGTCGCGCCGCGCTGTACGCCCGCGTGTGAAATTTTCGAATCAGAAATATTCGCCTGGCGGTCGCGGGACCGCGTAGTGCAGGCGATGACCGCCTGTCGGGTGGGTAGTGCAGTATCTGACAATGAGCTTCGCGTGGCTGCTGAAATGTTATCGCCGAAACTTTACCCCAGTCCCATGTTTGATCAGCGCAATTCAAACTTTGAAGAACTTCTAACGTTCGTGTGTCACGGTTACATTAATCTCGGATGATAAAATAACGTGATTTCCTGTGCCATATAAAAACCGCTCGCAACGGTTCGGCATGTATCATGCAAGTTTCCTGTTTCACGCCGAAGAGAGTTTTAAGCATATCCGATTCAAAATTGTTCGATTTATGGTTTGGCACTGTGATATTCTAAGACTTCAAATAAAAACTGACACGCAAAGAAGAACCTTACCGAAGCGGTGTAGCTGTTTAAAAGAATACGTAACGATCACGTCCGCTTTGCTCGTAACCAAAGTAAACATACACACGTAAACAAAAGAAAGGGGAAAACGCTCCACGACTGCACGGCTGTGTCCAGTCTTGAATGGGTGATTGGCGGCCGGTACAGACGGGCATTTAGTACAGAGCAAGGTTCACGCGACACTGAAAAAAAAAGCAAGAAAAAAGAAAAAAAACTGGGAGGACAGCGGAAGCGAAGGAGACATGCGCGGGGGTGGCGGCGCTAGCTATTAACCCTGTTACAGCCGGCAAACACAGGCACCTGTTCTAAAGCGGCACGCAATTCGGGTGAGCTGTAGCACAAAGACCGTGCGACCCCGGGTCCGCGCTATTCTTTTATATGCACGCGCCGCCTCGGTCCGCGCCAGTCCCTTTGTACGACGCCGCACAATAACGCGAGCCCGAAATTAATTTATTCGCTGTGTTCTTTACGACGGACAGCGGCGCTGGGCCAGGCGCGGTGCCTCGGCACAAAAATGAATGTTTTGAAGAACGACGCACGCGGCTGTGTGGGTGTGCTGTGCGGTCCGCGCGTGTGATTGTGTGCGTGTGTGTGCGTGCCTGCGTGTGTACGCACGTGTGTGTGTGTGTGTGTGTGTGTGTGTGTGTGTGTGTGTGTGTGTGTGTTCGCTAGCTCCCTGTCGTGGCGGCACCGCACGTCGTAGTGTGAGTGTGGGTGGGCGGCGGGCGAGCTGCGACAGAGTTCACCAGGTCTGTTTACTTTTCATCATTGAGGGATCGCCGGGCAAATAAAGGTGTGTCTGCTACCGCCGTCGCCGCGGCCGTAGTACAATAAGCCCCCGCGCCGCTCGCTGGCGCTGCCTTCGCTGCCGGCCGCCCCGTGGAAACACGGAGGTGGCGCACTGCGTGTGAAGTACTCGCAAGTGGGGGCGGCGACCACTATTCTCTTCTGATTATTAAAGGGTTAAGTCGACTTCATCTTTCATCGTAAAATTTACCTCTTTTGATAATTCAACTATAATAATGACAGCACGCGTTTGCAGAAAACTGCCGTTTAATCCTTCTATTATGAATATGAATATAGCAATATAATCCCTAATTTCTTGTTTTTCTGGATCCTTCTCTGGATTATCAGGGGTAATCTTAACAATAGGAGGATTGGAATTTTATGCTAAAATAAAATTTTATATGATGTTTATACCAAATTGTCGGTTTTTATTTCAAATTCATTGGGTGTGTTAGACCATCTATAATATAATAAAACAATATTTTCCAGAACTCAACAATTCCCTAAGCACCTATGTATAAGCGGATAGTCCAGAAACCACATGTAAGCATTCTCGATGTGGAACAAGGGGATCTGAGGATGATGACCGTTTTTTTCGGAAGGATTCAATTTCTGAAATGTATCATTTTTGCTTGCATATATAGGCTACACACAGAGACGAAGTTTTTATGATTGATAGCGCGAGAAGTGATGCGATGATAAGGATAGTGTAGTGTTAGGACTTCAAAAACTACCGTAGTCCGACTTGGACTGTATTATTAAAAATTGCGAAATAAGCACTACTGTGAAATTTCGAAGCGACAAAATAATTTTGATTCCTACATCAACCTAAAAATGTATATGACGTTAATTTAAAACCTAATTGTTGAAAAAAATTTAAGTGAAGTAAAAATCTGTAAATTCAATAATATCTTGTACAAGGAGTTTGAAAAAAATTCAAACTTTAACAATTTTCGAAAATTCAAATGGTAGCACTGAAAAATGAACCTACGTCATTTTTGTAAGGGTATTCTACTCTATTCTTACAATAACATTAAATAAAAATATTTGAAGCTATTTGTGAGAAAATTAAAAAATTACTCCAAAATTTAAAGAGTTCATTCAAAATCGTAGAGCTTCTGGTCAGATCGATCTGCGAATATTCATTTTGGAAAAAATAATATAATTCGGGCACTAGTGTCTATAGACGGTTGGATAGATGTTTTGAAAAAAACAACCACTTTTCGGTGTCAAGGGTCCGCAAAAGTGAATTTCTGTTTAAATCTTGAAATCGTTTTTCAGCAGCATTAAATAACTTTCGCTACATTACAAATATAACTGTGTATATATGTAGTAGACGTTGTAGTATATATACGAGAAAGCAACAAGTGTGTATCATTTTTGTTACTTATGTCCATCCTTAGTTGAGCGAATATGAGATCTGATTCATGGAAGTTGTCGGAGAATTTAATTTTAACTAGGATTGTTTTAAAAGCACAACGCCTTACGAATGATACTGAGGATTTTTCGCCCTTCGAAAACCACCGTCCTCAGCTGAAATGTAAATAGCAAACTCGGGGATTTGGAATCTCCCGCCATAAATATGGGAGTGGCATTAGATCTCTGTTGTACGGTATTCACATAGTGGTTTGACTAATGTGCATTAATATCGTTTTGTAAAATTGTACTGTTATACCGACATACCGCAACTGAATATTATGATAAAGAGTAGATCTTAACCGACGGTGCCTGTTAAGGGTTGTATTGGCCACCATCCATTACGAACAATCAAAACAAATTAATTAAAGGCAAAGATAACGACTGAAAATTCGTAATCAAAGTAAGAGTAGTTCTTATTTAAATAATTTATTTCTTACATGAAGGTTGTCTTACAAAAAATATAGAACGAAACACGGCCGATAACATAAGTAACAGATCCGGTGTGTTTTATCGAACTAATAACATTAATAACTATAAATTAATATTAAAAAAACATTACATTTTTTCAAGATGTAAAGAAATGGAAAATCAACATTCCGAAGCATTCAAAATAATCCAGTCGGAAGTTCATATCTTGGAATGCATTTCCTCGCTTTCTTGCGCAATTCTACTCCCGGCTCTACCCCCACCAACGCACCCACCCTCTCGCGGCGGCCGTGCGAAGTGTGCGGAGCGAGGGTAGCGTCTGCGCATGCGCGACAGGGTGTTTGCAGGCGCAGGGGTCACGTGCGAGGAAGTTCTAGGTCTAGATCTCTTGGGAGTTTGAACACGCAAGCAGCGTGCGTTGCCCGGTGTCGTGTCAGAAGCGGAGATAGAGGTTATCTCTACTTCATCCTCTCGGTGAATAACTTGTGCCCCACATTGGTACACGCGACCTATATTAACACTCAACTAACATTTAAATGAGATTGCTGGTTATTGCGACGTTTTTACATTGGTGAATTAATAATAATACATTTAATAATCTGAATTTCTTAAAATGTAAAACTGAAATATTTTAAATACTCTCATTGTAATGAGTGAAGAAACGAAAAGTTTTATTAAAAAAGGTGGGGCGGATTTATTTTAAATGCATTTCAATATACCAATCAACTTCACCAAACCAGTTTTGTCTCGATGTAAATTACTTTTGGTCTTGATTTAGTCTATTTCTAATGTATTCAATTTGTACATAATTAATATTGCAGAGCTACAAATTTTCATATGTAAAATTAAACTTAAAATATTATATATTGTCGACATTTTTTCTAAAATATTTTCATGCCATGCAATTTGTACAAATTTTAAAGTCTAAATAACTTGTGAAAAATAGCTATGAAATTATAAAGTATTGAACAGTTATTAATATTCTCAAAACACACGCCGAAAAATAAATTTTTAGAAATGTTGCAGACCGGTCGCTTGAACAATCTGCTTATTCAAACTGAATACAATTTTTCCAGTACTAATTAAACAAACGTAATTATTCATTTCTGCAGTAAATATACTTCAGGGCTCCTTTAATTTCTATACCCAGGTTTCTTTATTTTTTATTTATTTTTGTATGATTGTTGTATTCCCAAAAGCTGTTACAGATCAATTGAGTGATTTCTCTTAATTACGCATGATATACTTCAATCTGTTATATTTAAAATACGTTTTGAAAATGGAATTCTAGTCAGACCTTCAGCAATTGTTTTAAACAGGTTTAGATTTTAGATAAACGAATTGAGCTAGAAATCCTTTTGTATACAGTACGTCCATCATTGAAAAACTACGGGACTTCATTGTCTTGTTGCGGCCTAATATTCGACAGTCATGGCTAAAATGTTATCTTCCAAAGGTGTAAGAACGCTCTTGACTTTCGCGTTCAGGATGGACCTCTCACTGTAGGTTGGATAGCAGGTTGCAACTGACGAATTAGATATCGCGATGTGCACGCTTGTTAAGATTGTCTAAGAGATTAAAGAAAATGAAAGAGACCCCTTTAATATTTCCGGGATCGTTTAATACAATCCAATATCAGATATACGTCCTGGAAATTTGAACCAAACAAACAATTTTTGGTACAGATACAAAGTACCTAACTATGGCGAGATATATATGTATAACATAACTTAAAATCGAGACAGCGGACAATTTAAAACACCTTAACAAAGAAACAAATTTACGGATCCCGGGTCAATGTATGTAGTATTCATTCCGTAACCAGTAATTGTACGCCTATCATCAGAAAACGATGGTTAAAATCTACTAAGGCATTTGACCAGTAATTTAAGGAAAAAAAAACTTTCCTACGAAAAAATTAACTCACGATATATCACACCCACGTATAGAACTGTCTTTTAATGAAGCCAGTTTTTTTCATTTCCGTATTGGACAGGAAAAATTAAATACATTGTCTGAAGAACTACGTTTTGTATACAACGTACGTTACAAAAAGCTTTTTATTTTTTTTTAATTTTTGAGATTTCTTTAGATTTACAAGGATTCCTGTTGACTGAAGCCCCGACTGTCGATGTGTTAGCACTGTGCAGCTCAGGCTGAGGCGCGAGGGGCTGGAAAGCGGGCACCCACCACCGCCGCCGCTGCTGCTGCGGCGGCGGTGGCGGCGGCGGCGGCGGCGGCGGTGTTTAGCGGGGCGGCCGACCACGCCCCGTGAGGCAACACGGGCGCCACGAGTCATTAGCGGGGTAATGGCGGGCGGCGGCGTTGGCGGCGGGGAGAGACAGGGGGCGGCCGCCGGCCCTGAAGGGCCAAGGGGGACAGCCCTCGCCGGCCGCCCCTGCAACCCCCGCCCGCCGCCCCCATCACAGCCGCCGCCGCCTCCTCTCGGTTTAAAGGTCATAAAGCAACGCACGTCGGGACGCTGTGCTGCCTGGCCGCCACCGTCGCCGCCTCTACCTCCATCTCCATCTCTGCCTTCACTCTCATTACAGCCTACCCCTTGAGCTCCGTTTTCGGTTTTCGTCTCCACCTCCGTCTCCTCCTCTTTATAACCTGCGTCTCCCCTCCCGCTCCTCCTCTTCCCCTCTCCTTCCATGTCCTTTTTCCCATCCCAATCCATCCATCCATCCCCATCCTCCCCTCACCACCTAATCCTCCACACCCATCCCATGCCCATCTTCTCCCCCTCCCATCCTAGTCTCCCCTCTCCCCCTCTCCTTCTATCCTCCCCTCCCCTCTCCTCCTTCTATCCTCCCCTCCCATCTTCTCCTTCTATCCTTCTCTCCCCTTCCCTTCTCTAACCTACCCTCCCGTTCTCCCATCCTGTTTACACATCCTCGCCTTTATCCCCCTCTTCTCTCCCCCATTTTGCTTCCCATCCACTCACTATCCCTTCCCCAACCTTCCCTCCTCTCCACTCCCACTACTCTAGCCGCCTCCGGAAGCCGGCACGTCACCTACCTCCCACCGGCGAGTTGGCGTTTGCAGAGTCTCCGCGGCCGGCACGTTCGCCTGGCCCCCTCCTCAGGCATTCGGAACTGAGACCGGACACGTGTGTGTGGGGAAGGGACTGGGGAAGATTCTTGGGACGACGCTTGTGGCGACAGGGAAACGTTAGCGTATCACACGTGTTACCGACTGTGCGACTGAAGATTCGAAGAACAGGAGATTCTATCTTCGAGTTCCGACGATTTTTTTGACGGATGTGGATGCCAGACTTGTATATTAGTAATAGAATAACTCGCGTATGTGCTAATGTCAGTGTCTGTAGCTCCATCTGTTGTTCACGTAATGTCCTCTTGCGATTCACCTTTCCAAGGTCTCATTCGACGCGTCTCAACACTACAGTGGTGGAGAACTGACCATTTATTTCCGTTTATTCCATGATGTTTTAAGAGATTTCTCTCTACTAATAGGGTTTTGCGGGAGGTTAAAGCCCCTTTATATTTGTATAGTGGCTTATTCGATTTTTCACGACAAAGCGAACCGATTATCATGATGTTTAGCCGGGGCCTTCTCGAATTATAAAAAAAAATGGAGTGTTTCAAGGTACCTATAGTAGTGAAAAAATGTGATATACTATAACGAGTTCAGACATATTATGTATCTTTTTGACTTTTCTTTATTTCAATATCCTTTAATGAGTGATTGAAAAAATTTAACGAAGCAAGCTGACGTGGTAATGAGGTGCCGATACATTATAGAACTTCTAGCAAGCAGGGTGTATGTTCAAACACTGGCAGTTACGAAGACATGGGTTGGTACAGCCAAGGTTTGTTGAAACGGCGTAATTGCACAGTTTGTAGAGACAGCGGCGACGCCCTGAGGCTAATGTAATAGACCACAATTTGCACCTCTCGATGACAACCTCTCTCTGACGGAATAGTGTCAGTGTAGCGGAGGCCGTGACGCGAGGGCCTCCGGAGTCGGAGGGAAGAGCGACGAATGAAAGACGAGCGGCGGCACAGCGGGGAAGTGGGACGAAGGGAGGGCGAGGGCATGGACGTGGGTGAGGGTGAGGGTGAGGGTGAGGGTGAGGGTGAGGGTGAGGGTGAGGGCGAGGGCGAGGACGAGAGTGAGAGAGAGTGAGGGTGCGGGCGAGGACGCGGACGTGGACGTGGACGTGAACGTGGACGCGGGCGAGGGCGCGGGCGCGGGCGCGGGCGCGGGCGCGGGCGAGGGCGAGGGCGCGGGCGAGGGCGCGGGCGAGGGCGCGGGCGAGGGCGCTCGGCGAGGGCGCGGGCGAGGGCGCGTTCAAGAGTGGTGGTGGCGGCGGCGTCGAGGGCACGTGCATGGCATAAGGCGAGGACGAATGCCGAGGGCGATGGGCAAGTGCGCGATTGGGCGGGGCGCGGGCGTGCGAAAGCACTAGTCGAGGGCGGAGGGGCGAGGCGCTGCCGACTGCACCTGCTCAGGGCAAATTCCCATTCGTATTCAAACACTCTGCGCTAATGCCGCAGTTCTGCGAAGTTGAGCGGCGGATCCTCCACCGACGGATGGAGCCGAGGTGCGGGGGCAGTGCGGGGGCGGCGCGGGGGCGGATGTTGACTGTGAAGAACAACGCGAAAGGATTCCGCGGAAGCGCTGCGGGGCTGTGGCGGCCATTGTGTTCCGCGGGCAACGCTCACGTAGAGAACTATGCAAGGGAAGCAGTGAATTTTCGTTTTGATGCGTAAATTAAGTGACTGCTAGTTTAGTATTGTTGGTATCGTCAACATTTTATTGAGGTTGACTAAGATTTCTGAATGATACCGGTGCTTGCCTCCTGATAAAAATACACCTAATGTTAGAGGGAATTTATATTTCGTCTTGAGGCCATAATTTTTTTCAATGCCTTCTAACAATAATATTTTTTCTACACCCATTGTTTAATTCAGTCATTTTATGGCTGCAGTCCGTTACATCATGATACTCATTATGATACAGGTGCTTTACCAATCGCAGAGATGCTTAAAAACCAAGTATTGACACTTAAATATTCAGTAAGAATCGTTATAGTAAATGATTCGTTTGATTGTGTACATTAGAATTGCATTTAATATTATATTATGCTTAGTTTTAATTTATTTTATCATTAGTAAATTTTTAATGGAATATTATTTAAAATAAATTAGATCGTAAATTCACTTTCATTCTATTTTATTAGCGCAGTGATAGCTATTGAAGGGGACATTTGACTGAAGTTAAGATATGAATGCAAGTCATTTTAGTTTATATGTTGCTGCCGTGTGATTGTCCTTAAAAATCTGCGAATTATTTAGTTTAAAATGTCTACTGAATCAAAAGTGGAGTTGATACCGCCACAAGTAATAGAAAAGGCGAAAACGGAGACGTCCGAATTATTGCCGCAACTTTTGTACTCCCTCGTAGCGGGCTTGTAAAACAAATTCACCTGCGGTGGGTAGACTAGGAAGTTGTTCGCTTGGTGGCCTTGCTGAATCCTGAATGTCAGCTGCTCCAAAACGATTCAATATAAAAGGTTAACTTTTTAAGTTACCGTAAGTCCGCATGAAACTCGATGTATTGGGTATTCACACACTCGTGTGAAGTTTACGATACTCTCTCATTCCTCGCTCATATCGTAATATCACACTCGTGTATTAATACCCATCGTTGCATAATGTACTATTTTGCTATTTTAGTGTTTTTTATTGCAATTCATGTTCCCATGTTACTTCCGTTTTTCTAATTAATTGCCATTTTGTAATCGCATATTGTAATAATGAGCACAACTGTCGCAAATAACATGCACAACTCTTAATATTTTATATTATTTTACAATATGAAAAATGACCTGCGTTTCCATCCATTTGTAAATTAAACAATGCTTTCTGAAATTAATTTCATGTTTTCTACGAACTCGTGTTCCTCGAGTAAAAGTACTACTCTTGAAACAAACCTTAATCAACGTGTTCTTTCCATAATACAGTCTATTGATTGTGTATAATATTGTAAATAGGTATACGTATTCAATTCCCCGTTCGTATGCAATCATATTTGTATTAATTCTTTAATGACTTACTTTTGACTTACACTGTTAGTTCTAGAAGTGAACTAAAGCTCAAAAGTTGTAAACTGTCGATTTGAATCAGTTGTTCCGAAAGCAGTTAAGTTGTTCGAAACCTATTTGGAAACTTTGAAAGTTTATGTCTGGATGTTCCTTTCCTAGGTGATTTCGCTTGTGTTGTCACATCACAGTTCATTTCCCATTAATCGTCTGGAAACTTTATCCAAGTTTTTAGGACCATTTAAACATTCGTCTCGGTTTTACAACTCAGTGCTCCGACATTTCTCTTTCAACGCTGAGATTTTTGACGAAAATGCTGATTTCTTGCAGCATAATAACAATACTGACTCTTTACTAAGTAATTAAGACGGAAAAGTAAAACTATGTAAACACTTTGTCGTGGCAACATACGAGAATACAAATTGCTTAATCAACACGGATTGAATTACAACTGTTACATACTTTAGGGAAGACGACTTGTTGGTCTTCGTTAATTATCAGTTAATTTAAGTTATCGAAACCTAAAAGAACTTCATTGTGTTATGTCATGATCATTGAGATCGTCACAACACACGACAAGAAGAATACTATAGAAACAAGACATTACCATCGTCCCGAGAATTCTCCCTGTCCAACTCACTTCAAATGCAGTTCACTGTCAGTGAATAGAGCTGTTCCGCGAAATAGTTCGTGAATGACCTTCAAATCTTTTTCACGCGTATTAAGCTGACCGTTAACCAGTTTCTATAGACAGAATGAAGGTATTAGCGAATTTAATGAGAAAGCGAAGGGAACGCGTTGCTATTTCATAGAAACATTTATTAAAATCAACTATGCCTTATTCATCCAGAAGAATTACTGCAGATTTCACTGTTTTCTATAATAATAATAATAATAATAATAATAATAATAATAATAATAATAATAATAATAATAATAAAATTGTCTTTATTAGTGGCGAGGCTCAGGCCACAGGAAGATATCAAATTAACATAATACCCACAGTTCTTCCATCTATTATTGTTCAAAATCCCCCGAGATCACCATTTAATAGAGGTCTATCTATGAATTGGGCCTGGCCGCCAGAGCAGGTGGCCACTCAACAGAGGGAATTTTTATACGTGTTTAATGGAAAAATCAAATCACAAAATGGCTTTAAATGGTGACAGATTAATCGAGGTGGCCGTTTAAGCAGGTTACACTGTAATATTTTTCACTCACCCCCCTCTCTTTTTGTTTTGAAAACTGCGGCTTGGATGTTCTTGACACGGAACTCAAAATCTCCAAAATCTCACTTGATTGTCCCAACCTGCCCCTTCTACCGTTGCGGCGGGGACTTTCTATAATTTTTTTGATCGTGTAAAGTTCTTGTTTTGTAAACCGTAACTTCGATGTTCTCGAGGCGGAACTCCAATCTCGCCACGCACCCTGGATGACTCGGCTCCGCCCCTTCTAAAATCTCAATACGCACTACTTTCCTCACTCGCCTCTCACGCCAGCGACGCGCTACTCAAATCTCTTTCTCGAGCGTGGAGGTCGGGAGCTGCGGCAGTCACGGCCGGCGGCGCGGAGCGGCGCGGAGCAGGCGCCTCGCGGGGCACGCGTGCGTGCGAGAGAACACGCGTCACGCACGCGTGGCGTCACGCGGCGCGCGCGCACACACACACACGGCGCTGCAGTAGCGGCGGACTGCACCGCGCCCTCCTGCGGCGGCCCTGTCCGCACGCCCACGCGCGCCGCGGCGCCGCCGCCGCCGCGCAAAGTGTCGCGGTAATCAAGGTAATGCGCTCGGCTCCGCTGGCGCGTTCGTTCGCTCGCGCGCCGCTCCTTGGGGGACGCACGCCCACACGCGCGGCGCTGACGGCCCGACCGCCCACGACGAGGCGGGCCCCGCCCCGCCGTGTGCGCTCGTGTCGTCGCGTTACTCACGTTACCTGCCTTACGCCTTCGTGCTTTACCCTCTGTGTACCTTACGTGCCTTACCTGTCTTACGCCTCCGTGCCTTACCCTCTGTATACCTTACGTGCCTTACCCGCCTTTCGCCTTCGTGCTTTACACTTTGTATATCTTACGTGCCTTACCCGCCTTATGCCTTCGTGTCTTATTCTCTGTATAACTTACGTGCCTTACCCGCATTGCGCCTTCGCGCTTTACCCTCTGTGTACCTTACGTGACTTACTCGCCTTACGTCTTCGTGACTTATCCACTGTATACCTTACGTGTCTTACTCGCCGTAAGTCTTCGTGCCTTATCCACTATATATCTTACGCGCCGTACTCGCCTTTCGCCTTCGTGCTTTACTCTCTGTATATCTCACGTGCGTTACTCACCTTATGCCTTCGTGCCTTATCGTCTGTATGCCTTACGGGTCTTACCCATCTTACGCCTTCGTGACTTACCCTCTGAATACCTTACGTACCTTACCCGCCTTACGCCTTCATGTCTTAACCTTTGTATACCTTACGTGTCTTATCCGCCTTACGCTTTTGTGCCTTACTCTCTGTAAACCTTCCCGCCTAAACTTCGCATACCTTACCATCCTTACACCGTAGGTGCCTTCCCCGAATCATACATTACCAGCCTTACCCGCGCTATCCGCGGCACTTTAGTGCTTTAACCATTGCACAGCTTACCTGCATTAACCGCATCTCTGTTTATCTGCTTCATACCATACGTGTCTTATCCACTACACGCCTTACGTGCTATACCCGCCTCATCACACTCACCAGAGCAACCTCACCAACACATCCAGGCTTGCCGGCTATACCTGTTGTACCAGTTCCATCATCCTTACCTGCTCTGCCCATTTAACTATGTCAACGATCCTTACCAGGTCTACTTGCCTTACCAGCTCTACCGGCCTTACCAGCTCTGCCAGCTTTACCACATGTACCAACTTTACCATACCTATTAACATTACTCACTCTACCAATTCCTCATCACACTTACTATCTCCTCATCAAATCTACTAGTGTTAGTCTTTAACGTCTACTACACTGCATGCCATCACAATTATTCCAACCTTTCTTGTTTTCAAAAAATTCTGACACTATTTTAACACCTTTACAAAATACGTGAATTTAGCAGACCAATTTTCAGCCTGACTCTTCAAATTACGAACTTATCTGGTCTTATTGTCCAGTTATGTTGAAGTCGTGTACCTACACCTGTTTTTATATTCTTTGCAACTGTACTTTCTTCATGTATTTCCGTTGCCGTAAATATTTATGACGTATCATTTCTTGACCGCTGCTAGGTAATTGTCTTCTAATACATGTTTTCACTTTTAAAGCTTTGGTAAAATCACCTAACTTTGTTGTATTACCACAGAATGGTTTGGATCAAATTGTCTGGGGCATCATCGGAAAAAAAATTAAATAACACACATTTTTCCAAAGAAGTATCACGTGAAGATATATCAAGGTATGCATGGCAGTAAAAAAAAAGTTCAGAAATATTCATGCAATAACTTTTCGTCAGTGCTCCTGGCTGTCCGGGTGACGCCGCGTCGAAGGCTGTGAAGCCGTCGTTACAACCACCTAGTCGTGGTCTTCTTCAGGGCTGGTTGGCAGGCCGAAAACACTAACAGACTCTGGCCGTGGAATCCTATGGCATATTTTACGGTGGCAATATTCATAGCTTTTATTTAATCAAAAATTTAAAAAATGTTCTGTTACGAATAAAATAATTTCCATCCTCGTATCTTCCCATCACTTTCGAAACACCATGTACAGTCGACTCCGGTTATAGTGAACTCGGATATAGCGAACTCTCGATTATAGTGAACATAAGTTACTGGTTTCGTTTAACTTACATTACAAATAAGTATAAGAAGGTTATAATGAACCTGAACGTCGGCTATAGTGAACCTAGGAAATACGTCCTGGAAATTAATTCCCTCCTGGAAAAGAATATATCGCTTCAGTGCCACAAATTTTTACACTAAACATCTTGAAAAAATGTTGTCAGCCAAAGGCCAAAATAGAAGTCTCCTCTGAGGTGAAGATAGGGGACCGGGAATTGATACCTTACTGATGACCTTATGCCATTCAGTTTCACTGCGGAAACAACGGCCGTGCACTGCGTGGACTATAACTGACAGCGACGACGCGCGATTGCTTGCTTCAGTTTAAATCTTTGTGTTACTTGATATTTCGCGGGACAAAGCGACACTTGTTGTATCTCTATATTAATAAAATAAATCGTTATGGAGAAAATCTATTTAATTTTGGCATCATCGGATATAGTGAAACTTAGATATAGTGAAGCTCAGATATAGTGAAGCTCGGATATAGTGAATCTCGGATATAGTGAATCTCGGATATAGTGAACCTCGGATATAGTGAACCTCGGATATAGTGAACCTCGGATATAGTGAACCGCGGATATAGTGAACCTCGGATATAGTGAACCTAGGATATAGTGAATCTAGGATGTAGTGAATCTAGGATGTAGTGAATCTAGGATATAGTGAACCTTGGATATAGTGAACCTCGGATATAGTGAACCTCGGATATAGTGAACAAAAATGTTAGTCCCCACAAGTTCACTATAGCCGGAGTCCACTGTATGTCTAACTTTACTTCCACGCAGGATTCCCATGTAAGAGTCTCCGGCGAGAAAAGTCTCTGTCTCTCTCTAGCGCCGCCGCCATCGCTTTTCCCTGCTCCGCCACGCCATCTGTATCTCTCGTGCATCGGTGTCGCCTTCGCAGCCTCTCGGGTGCCATATCCGATGCTTCACCGGCAGATACGTCGCAGATATGTGTCGCGTCTGCTTGCCTTCAGAGACATCTTCGCGTGTTTTCTACGAGCGCTGTGAATCGTTGTCGATCTGTCTTGCTCGGGGAAGTGTCGCGTTTACAAGATTGGTAGTCCATATTCGGAATCATATTTCTGTGGAGGTGGTGTTTTTCTGTTTTGTGCTTCATCTTGGAGGTGGCCTACTTTCTGAGAGATCTGTGACATTTTGGGGTTGGTTTGTGCAAATTGGAAACGCAAAATATGTTACACAGGGCGCTTAAAACGGGAGCCACAACACCAAGAATTAATATATTTCATCCCACAAGATATGTAAAATTATAAATTCAAGTCTACAAACATATCAGTTATAGAAAATAAATGTGTTGCTCATTTCCAATTTAAATAATTTGATCATGTTCCTCGTAACTTAATTCCAGTTTCGCATCATCCAACTCGCTTCATCTCCGATTACCAATATCTGTGTTTGCATAGCTTTACTCAGCGAGAAGATATTCGTTTGCGAATTAATAGAGTCTGTTCTTTCATACAGACAATTAATTATCATTCGGTTCTCAATAAAGATTAATATTCAATGCAATCAAATGGAGTTAAGTATCCAGTTTCTACATTTTATTGGTGCTCACCAATTTTCAGCGTAAACTACATGTGCTCACCTTTAGCATCCAAAATGATACAATTTACATCTCTAAATCTCCCACAATTTTAATCTAAAATAAATTAAATAATCACCGTATTTTCCGTAAACATGGCCGTCAGCCATTTAGTAAGTAAAACCAACACAAAATTCTACAACTCTCAATTGTTTTTCTCAGTTCTCGTAAAAAAAGAACTTTTTATAACATATCAAAACACTTTCAATGTTTTTAAATAACTTTTTTCAGAAAATCTATTTTTAATTGTCTTTATTTCACGTAAAGACCCCGGAAATTACTCAAAGTTTGAAAAAAAATGTACGTGACCTCATTTGAAGATCTAATTTTCACAAACAAATTCTACGCAATAGAAAACTCTCAAACTTCAACATTGTGGTTGTAAGAAGAAGCCGAGACATTTTTAACCTTTACAAATTTCGAAAATTCAAAGAATCATCGAAAATCGGATCTGCGACATTTTATGAGCGTTCTTCCTTCTATCTGATAAAAAATAATACAAAAACCTTGCGTCATTTGTAAGAAAATATTGAAAATGTACTAGAGGCTTCATATAAAGTACCTCGAAAAATCCATTTCAAATTCAAGAGGTCGCGACTTCAGCTAGATCTATCAGGGAACATCACGTTTGGTGAAACTCCTACTTTCGGTTTGCGCTGTTCTGTCGTACGGAGCGCTTGCACAGTTTCCAGGTTCGCAGACGGACGTTCGGACGTTTGGGCATATTTTTGATATCAAGTACACAAAACGTGAACTCTGACAATACATGTGAGGGGAAGTAATTTACTGCATGTAGGATCAAGAATTTTCCACTTTTCCAGATTCGATGAGATGAAGATTTCTGCCGAAAATCGCAGATTTTCGATGCAGCATTATTCATATTTGAAGACTATACAAAGTAAACTAGAAAAAGTAAAATGAATAATTTACTATAGCTATACAACTGATAAAATATAAACACGGATTAGGCTAACATAAAAGTAGTTCATTTGACCATGTTTCGTAACAGCTGTTTTTGAAGAACCTTGCAAGTGTAGCACAAAAGTGCGTGACAGCGCCGCATACTTTGGCAAATCAGAGACCCCTGAGGGTTGCCTGCCCATGGGGATCACGAGTACTGTATGCGCCGAGTCCGCCTCTCAGAGAGCCCAGTCTACGGGACAGACCTAGGTTGCACACGTCCCGTAAAAAAAAACGACGTACTAGAGTTTCGCAGCAGGTAACGTCAGAACAGCTATTTTTATGTTGAAACATAGCTATTTTTCGTTCTTCATGGCTCTGGTTGTCAAAACGAAAATTATCTTTCTGACAACCGGTGCCGTGGAGCTTGTGATACATCGATTGATTCGTTTTCCCGAGCGCCTCGATTACTATGGTAATTATTCCCGTAAGTGCAGCGCATTTTTTATCACGGAGATGATGTTCTTCTACTGGATGGTGAGATCTGCCGCCCACAGGCTTGCAGGGTTTTCCCCAACCAGGTATCTCACAGGTAGTGCAAGTGTGTGTGTAAGTGTATGGGTGTAAGGGGTGAGGAAAGGGAAAGGAAGAGGAAGGAAAGGTGGCGCGCGGTCAGTGGTCCGTTTGCTAGGATACTGCTCCGGCGTTCGTCTGGTGTTGAACCGAGAAACCACGGAAAACTAC
>BLKR01012262.1:0-21577 GCA_011170035.1 Teleogryllus occipitalis | reverse complement strand
TTGCTCCCTCTCTCTTGCTCCCTCTCTCTTGCTCCCTCTCTCTTGCTCCCTCTCTCTTGCTCCCTCTCTCTTGCTCCCTCTCTCTTGCTCCCTCTCTCTTGCTCCCTCTCTCTTGCTCCCTCTCTCTTGCTCCCTCTCTCTTGCTCCCTCTCTCTTGCTCCCTCTCTCTTGCTCCCTCTCTCTTGCTCCCTCTCTCTTGCTCCCTCTCTCTTGCTCCCTCTCTCTTGCTCCCTCTCTCTACCTTGCTCTCTCATGCTTATATTGCTCTGTCTTGCGCTCTTTCCTGCTCTCTCTTATTATCTCTTGCTCTCTCTTGCTCTCTCTCTCTTGCTCTCTCTCTTGTGCTCTCTCGCTTGCTCTCTCTCGCTCTCTTGCTCTCCCTCTTACTCTCTCTTGCTCTTGCTCTCTCTCTCTCTTGCTCCCTTTCTCTCTTGCTCTTTCTCTCTCTTCTTTATTCTTTTCTGGCACCTTTTTACCCCTTTCCATTCGTCCTCTCCGTTCGTCTACGTCATTTGCATTTGACATACGTCCTCTTGACCGGCATCTAATTTTCTTAAAACTCTTGCAAAGATGACCATTTATTACATTAATGCGCACTGCCTTGGACTTTTCTCAAATAAAACCACCTTTATGTAAGTGAGGATTCCCAAACTGTAATCCAATGTCGAGAATCTCACTCAACTTGTGCGATCCCTCCGTATGGTTCGACTCGAGACGTGAGGAAGAAGCCATCGCACGTAAACATGTGGTGAATCTGTCTTCGTTTTAAATAGAAATGCTTTGTAGCCGACTCTTTCTTTTACACTGTTCTTTGCCAAGCCGCACTTCGCCGGTGGGAAATGTCATTGCAAGGGTTTTGTTTCCTTGCTGTATCGGCTTGCTGGTTACCACAAAATATGCTCCGGATTCACTTGCACTAAGATGCACAAAACATACACACAATCATTTACTTCAAATTTCTACTATCATTAAAAGTACAATATAGTAACTAAACAATAGAATGGGAATAATTAATATAAATAGTGAATGTAAAATAAATATAATTAATTTTAAATAAAAAAATAATTTATTGATTTCAATACTAATTTTATTTATTTAGTACTATTATTGTTGTTATTATTTCTGTAATTTATAGTTAATGTTAGGATTGAGTTCTGAATATAAGAGCATGTCTTATGAAACATATATTCTCTATATATTGTCGTTGGTAACATAATAAAATTCAAGAACTCTTACGATCTTTGACAAACAATACATTTTCCCATATATCACTTATGTGACTTTTACGAAATGCGTTAAATTATTTCTCATTGAAAATTATCACACTTGTCTTATGCCTCGTTACGGAATAAACATAGCGATTGAATGTTTTAATGACTATTTAATCAATAGTTGACCAGTTTAGTATCTTCATAGAACTTCGATAACTGTCGGGGTTAATGAAAGACCTTCATAATCCTGTTGCTGTAACCTTGTCGCTCGGTATTATAAATATAATGAAATTTATCTAATTAACTTTATTCCTGCATAATATTTTTATAATTCGTATTCTCTTTGTTCCTGAATCATCACTAATAACACTTCTCTGTTTCATAATGAGAATATTTCATGTACCACTCGGTAAACTATAGGTGCTCAAAAATCACGTACTTTTTCAGGTCAATAACTGTTACATAAAATTATAATGCCGTAATTTCTGTCCATATTAAGACATCTCAGACATCACTTCAATATGTTATTACCAATCGTACCACATTAGGTGCGAAAACTTAATTCATTTAAAAGTAATATCTACATCATCACAAATTCGACAGTGCAAAACTTCGTTCCATACACTCAGAAATGCTACCCACCTATCTAGAGAAGTGACGTTCCTTCCGTTCTGAAACCCTGGCAACCCTTTGAAAGTAAATTACTACGCACTATTACCTATCCTTCTTGATATATAACCAACAGACAACTTTATAGAGAACTAGACATTGAAGCAATTTCTAATAACTTTTCCTATCTATCCTCCAAATTCTTTATTAATCTCCAAACTGCCCCTTTCACCATCCACTGTAAAATCAGCATTGCTCCCAAAGTAATCGAATCACGTCTCCCAGAAGGTTTGTGCCGTCCCCCTAACCTAAAGAAATAATTACCTCACCTCATACTCTATATCTTTCAATCATCTTACCTTCAATTCCATAAAATGAATAACAGTCGTCGTAGAAGTATCCAATGGGGATGTTCTCACTCACAAATCCTAAGTGGATCTTTGCGCTTAGTTTCAAGTGCCCTTGCTTTCGGGCCACTGTAGTGCGTCCATACATTGTATTATATAAATAAAAATCAACACTCATCTGTAATGTGACAGTCCCACTGATCTGCTTAAAAAAATTAAAAACAATGGGAATTTAATATGAGAATTTCAAACACCCATGTCACGTTTTTCCATTATTGCAACTGGTAACCCTTGAAAGATTCTAACAAAAAAAGTGCGGAAAATTTGAATATGCAATTTCGCAAATTTGCAAAATTACTTTTAACTACCCACATTTTAAAATAATCGTACAGGAACTTTTATATAAAACGATTTTCTAATACAGATTTAATTTTACAAAATCTGTGCGAACAATATTGTAGTTTTGGAATGTTAACTTGTTGTTGTTTTCAATTTTCAAAAATACAGAAAGATCGCCGAAAATGGGGCCAGAACCACATTCTTTGCTGTACTTTGCTACATACGAGAAGAAAGAAACGCAAAGAATAAAGATAAAAATTGCAGCCGTTTATAAGAATATAATTGTATAAATTGTTTAAATATTGCCTATATTGCACACAAAAATAAGTAAACTAGTGCTGCTACAGGATGGCACAGACTTTCTCGTACTAGTTTATTTTCCAATGTCTCTGGTCTGGGCTATGTCTATGTCTGGGCTGTGTCTTTGGCCCCCATTCTCTTGCCATCTATTGCCACTCAAAGTACTTTTTTTTTTTTTTTTTTTTGCATTTTCTCAATTTTTCAGTTTTCTAATAGTAGAACAGAAATATTACTTTAAGAATATTAAAGAAGACTAAAACCACGTTCTAAATAGCAATTTTCATTGAAAAATTGAAGCACATAGTATGGCAAGATAGTAAAAATACAAATAATTTTTATTTATAAGGAAAAGTTGATAACTTTGATCCTCCACTAGAGTTAATATGACCGTACGATTAGAGTTACTCACGGCTCGAGTAACGGCAGATCTGCAGGAGTTTCACAGGGAGGTGTTTGGCCATCCACTCTGTCCGGATCTCTCCCCCAATGTTTTCCATATTTTCTTACCCTTCAAGAAATTTCTGTTCGGACAGCATTTCGTGTATTAGTGGCGCAGATTCACCGTCAAGCCCGGATTCCTCTCCAGGTGGGAGACGTTCAGGACACAGAGTAGAAATGTTGTTCCCACGGCACGACAAATGTCTCAATTCTGATGGTGGTGTATCGAAAATTAGTGTCACATGTGATGTATCTGCTACAATAAATGACTATGAAATTGTGTTGTTGTATTTTGTTGACGGCCTTGGGAAATATGACGAAATATGCACAAGAGTAATGTGTCGTGGTATGAATGTGTTGCAGGTTGCACGTGCGCCTGATAATCCAGAAATACCACAATCTACAAACTTCTATGCTTTTCTTCTTAATTTTTTTACGCTCTCCTTGAGGGTAAGTACCTATCCAGTAGTAGTAAACGTCCGGAGTTTTGTGTCCATGCTTCCCTTTAAATTTGTCATGTTTCTTTAGCGTATTGATAGGATATTGAGAAAACATAATTCATTCATTGTTATGGCAAATACTTTTATGTAACTGCATTGGTTTGGGGAACATTGGGAAACATGGAAAGGATACCCTGGTGCAAATTAAGCATTTTTTATTCTGAAGGAAGTAAATTTACAATGTTTTATATTAAAATAATTAGTAAATGTGATAAAATTGAGAGTTGATATACATAATATTACATAATATTGGATATAGTACATAATATTGTGAGTGAAGGTATCCCTTTGGCTCATTTTATAGTCTTCTTGCGTCTAGAACAAAATTAGGCAAGTATGCGTGAAAAACGGGTCCATATTGGGCATTCTCATCCATTGAGATATGTTATTCCAAGGTCACATGTTTTGTCACAGAATTACAGCTCGTAATCAAGTTCAGCAATTGATAGAGGCCTTTATTTTCTTCTGTCATTCTTCTGTCAAATAAGCAGATTTTTATGATAAATAATTACGCTTGAAGTATTGTTTATACAATATGTAACAAAAAGACACTATCTCCAAGATGAGATAATTACATCAGGAACGGAAATATGAAACTGTAGGTACATGTCTATTACTCAACGATTACATTGCAATTGCATTTGTTCTATCACATTCGAACCTATACTCACTAAACCCAATGTTACATAAACCTAACATTATTGTAAATTATCAGTAATAAGCTATTTAAGGACTTATTTATGAAATAAATATTCTGAAACGAAAAAAGTAGGTTCAAGCAAGTTTTTTAATTGAATTGAATTTTAATATATAAAATGTTGCGTTATCGCAACGTTGGGACTTAATGAGTTAATCATTACAATCATTAACGCCATTTTATATAATATTTACAACATTACTTCTCGCTGTTGTTATAACTCTACATTTGGGGTCTTATCATTTTATATTTCTCGTAGGATCATTTCAAACCATGGAGTTCTTATTTGTTGTTGATTGCTCTTATATTATTTTATGTTATGCATTTTTTTAAAAAAATTTGTTACGTCTCTACCATATATATTAATTCTTTCTGCTTTTTTTCTTATGAACTCATCATATACTCGTATGATTCTATTGCGTTTTATCTGCTGACCAAAAACTAAATAAATTGTTGTGGTTAATACTTTTAGTGTGCATGAAAATAATGTTAAAAATCCACAGAAGTCCTATAAACCTGTCGAATTCAATTAGTACCATCAACACTTATTCTCCCCACCATCTTGAATTTCCTTATAAATATTGCATTGGTTTGAGGGTCGGGGGAATCTGGCTACTTGCTTGAACTATGAAGTGTACCACCCATCCCACAATCCCTAGCCAGTCTCAGGGGCTGCTTGAATGTATGTGGTGATAACTACCTCCCCACCACGACCACCACCATCACCACTACCACCACTGCCATCACCACTACTACCACCACCACCACCACCACTACTACTACGACCACCACCACCAACACCACCACCACCCCCACCACTACCACCACCAGACTTCGGGAGCCACTTGCTCCAAACGAAACTCACGCCTGAGGCATACTCGCTTGTGTATGGTCCGCATAACAGACCAGCGTTCAAACATTCAGTCTAACCTCATGTTCCAACCCGCCGCTCCATGTGTCCTGCCTCCCCCACCATTGTCCTCATCACGTCGTCAACCGACACACCTCTCCTTTGCTCCGAGCGCCAACCAACTGGCGCGGGTGTGACATGCGATTCGTCGTTGGCGCGCGGGTTTTTCCCTCGTGACGGAGCCACACGCCGGAGATCCGCTCCCGTGAATATACTGGCGCGGCGCTCTCTGTCCCCGCCTTTCTTTATTCTTTGGAGTAGCTGGAGAGGCGGCGGACACAGAAGGCCGCGTCTCTTCTGCTGCCGGGGCTCATAATGCGCCCACTAAACTCGCGCCAAAGAAGATTTTCCTCTCAGTTGTGGCGTTTCAGAGGCAGAATAGCGAAGGCTTAATGCATCGCCTTTCAGCTCCAGAGGGCGGGGCAGCGCGGCGAGACGCCCCATTCTAACCCGCTCTTACGTCATATTCTTTGCAAATTCTGTTCCGTTCGCCGAGCTGAAACGCTTGTAAGAAATGTGTCTTTTTTTACGTCACATTTAACACACAAAGTTGGGGTGCTCTTCATACAGAATTTTATCAAGTAAATACTCATCAAAGGAGAAATAATGAAACGTTGTATAATCTAGAAGAAATTAACAAATGGACCATTTTAGCCTGCACGTAACACACATCACAAAGAATAAGAAAATAAACTTACATAATTTTGATTAAACTTTTATGATATTGACACTGAAATATTTTAAAATAAATTAAATAACTAAGAAATTACGGCATATTACAAAAGTGTAATGTACTCTGGATAATTTGCATTATGGAAATATCTTAAACCAGCTCTTTTTGCAACATTTTACTTATATTTTATATGGTCACCTTGGAATTTACATTCGTCTAATAAAAGAATGTTTCCTCTGACTTCAAACAACTCTTAACTTTGAAGACATTTTCATTGTAGCATATTTAATAGGCGAATAATGTATTTAATTATGTTTTCGTTTAATACGACTATTGCATTTATGACACACGTACGAAGCTCTTCCTTTGAAAATTAGATACCTTAAATGCTTAGAGAACTACAGATTCAACACTTCAGGGACAACATTCTGAGAAGAGCAGTTTCAGCTCATTTAACAACCCAACTCTGAGATGAAGCTCCGTCAAATCTGTCGTGTAGCCACTTTCGCGGAAAGCACCTCATGAATTCTGCAAACGCATTCACGCACATCGGAGACTACTTCTCCCCAGTGGCGAACAGGTTTCATTGCTCTTATCCCTTTGCTCCCACTACTATTCCTCGCTGACTGTCTCTCTTGTCTCGTCTCGCTCCGTCGCCTTGGTGCGCTATTTAGCGATCACTCTTTTTTTCTGTTCCTGGTGGTCACTTCGCGTTTGTTATTGCAAAATCTTTGATCACTAGACGCACCGGTCTGTAATGCCATTGATCTAAATTTCCTCCTATAGTGCCATCGCCAATGTTGCCTCCTTGTCCCATTTCACCACCGCACCAGAGGCGCGAGTGGCACCAAGACACCAGTGCGAGTGACAGACGCCGGCCGAGACGCAAGACGCGCTCTGGGAGACAATCTCCCTAATGTGACGGCGCGGCGGAGGTGCAGGTAAACGGAGGCAAAGGTTGCCATCGCCGGGGGACGGAGCGCCCAAGACATTCTGCGTCGCCTCGCAGTGTCTGCGAGCTCCCACCCCCTGCTCGGCTTCTCCTCACAGTCCTGTCCATGCGCTTCTCTGCTGCTTTCTCGGCCACTCCCCGTTGCCCGTCCCACCTTTCCACCTCGACGCCACCGAACTCCGGTCCCTGCCCAGCGCACCCCCCTGCTCCCCATGCCTGTCGTGTCTTTATTCCTGTCCTAGCCGAATTATTTTCTCCTCCTGTGGCGATTCTTCACGATTTCATTCTTAGGCACATCCTGACATGCCACCTCTGCACCATTACACTACACCACGACCGTGCAGCCCAGCGTGTTCCACGCCTTAGTAATAATAATAATAATAATATTAATAATAATAATAATAATAATAATAATAATAATAATAATAATAATAATAATAATAATAATTTCCAGTAAACCCTCGTTAGCACTAACTCGCTGAACACGAATTTTGCTTAATAGGAACAGAACTTCGATCTCGGCAAGGGATTACGGTAATATGGGCATTTATATACTCGGATAACACGAATTTTTATAACAGGAACTCCGATTATTTTCGTCCCTTGGAAATCGTGTTAATGAGGGTTTAATGTAATAATAATAATAATAATAATAATAATAATAATAATAATAATAATAATAATAATAATAATAATGTATCGCTGCAAATGAGCATACTCTTTGTGGCAGTTAAAAAAAGGACAAAAATAAAAATTAGAAAATGCAAATCACACACATATTTAAAAAAGATAAATAATACAGATAAAGAAATAAGAATGAAATAAAATAAAACCACAAAGATACAAGTATAAAGAAATACATGAAATATGCCCATCTTTGCCCTGTGCCCAACTCTTCACTTCGCTGCATCTCCCTTTCCGCCCGCCCTCTCCGCCCGCCTTCCACTCCGCCCTTCTCTTGTCATCGCCGCCGCTGCCTTGGGGCTCTTCCACCGGCTTGCGCGCCCTCATTTTGCTCTCCGCCCTCGCCAATGTTCCGCTCCTTTCCTCCTCCCCCTCCGTAGCGCGGCGGTGCGGGGGCGGCGCGGAACGAGAGTGGGACGGGACCAGGGGCGGGATGGGCCGTAGCGTGGGACGGGGAGGGGACGGGCGTGACGTGGGAGGGGACGTGACGGGGCAAGGGCGAGGGCGGGAGGAGGTGGGGTGGGACGGGGCAGGGCGTGGCGTGACGGGGTGGGGCGTGGCGGGGAGGGGCGTGGCGGGGAGGGATGTGGAGTGGAGGGGAGAGGCGTGGCGGCGAGGCGAGGGGAGGGGCGTGGTGGAACGGTGCGGGGCAGGACAGGGCGTGGCATAGCGAGGAGGGTGTGTCGTTGCGGGATGGTGCGGGGTGGAGAGGGGCGGGGCGTGCTGGGCGGAGCGGGGCGGGACCGGACGGGGCGGGGCGGAGCGGGGCGGAGCCGGGCGGAGCCGGGCGGAGCGTGCCGGGGCGGGGCGGAACGGAACGGGGCGAGACAGGACGTGGCATGGCGGGGAGGGGTGTGGCGTTGCGGGGCGGGGCGGGCCGGGCAGGGCAGGGGCGCGGCGGGGAGGAGAGGGGCGGGGCGTGCTTGGCGGAGGGGGCGAGAGCGGGCGAGAGCGGGCGGGGCGGGGCTGGGCGGCGCCGTCTCGTCGTCGGTCGTCTCTTTAGCGACTGGCAGAGCGGGCCCCTCCTCTGTTCGCCCGGCGCACCCCGGCAGCGGAGCGAACGTCTTCTTTGATGTTCATCGCATTAATTAGTAACAACAAAATTGTATTTAAACAATGGCGCGCCTGCGTTGGGCCGCGCTGCGGAGCGCGCTGATGGGATTGGTGCAGCAAGACGGAGCTTCCCTCCCGCCCTGCGCGCTCCTCTTCCCGGGGCCTAACTTGCGCGCGGGCAAACAAGGCGAGCTCCTTGCGTTTGTCTCTTGCGCATTGCTTTCGCTCAGCTCGTTCCGGTAATGGAAGCAGTTTTTGTTCAAGAGTATTATAAGCGGAACGCAGAATTGGCTTACTGTTCTGAATTGCAAGTAGAACTTTACTGGCGATATGAATTACGAAATAATCAAACCACAACAATTCAAAGTTTTAATACTTATTAAAGTATCAGTAAACAGATTCAAATTTTGGGAACACTTTGCTCATCTTTATTGGGTCTATAACAATGCGAAAGGAAATATATACAGTATTTCATGCAATTAGTTTATAATGTTAAGCTTTATTGCATGAGTACATGTTTTGAAAATGAGCGACGTTGGAAGCGGGTTTTCAAATTTGTACGAATGCAATAAAGCAACATTATAAACGGGTTGCATATGCTATTCTTTTTAAAAGCAGAATTATAAATTTATAAGAGAATCAAACTTATTTTCGCGAAACAATTTTCTTGTGATGTCTCGGTATTTAATATCCAAATTCCTCTGGAAAGCAAATACAATATGGAATTGTTGACATCTATGGAAAAAAACGGTGCTCGGCTGTTCCGTTTTCCTTTACCTCCCCACGTTTCTCTCGCTACGATTGGCTGAACGTGTGATGACGCAATCATTCCTGCCGAAAACGCTAATACGTCATCATTTGTGCCGTAAAATGCCTGATTAAGAACGATTTCTTGCAATCGAAAAGGTCGTTTATAATGCCATTATACAAAAAGAATTAAAGTGTGGAAAGACAAAAATAAATGTAAGAAATATATTTGTAGAAAAAATTATGATAGAAAAATGACTCCAGAAAATGACTTACTACCTAAGCAATTTGTATCACTTTAAAAACAACAGCTATGCAATGTGCTGGAAACAGCTAGGAGGGCGTCATTTTATGGAATGAGAGAAGTGAATGGCCAAATAGTAGGGGGACAGGAAGTGTAGAAACAGAATAAGTCAGTCAATGAAAATATTTAATATGGACTACATTTTATTAGGGCGTGTTCATTAATGATCGTAAAAATATGATTTTAAAACTTTTTTAAAATTTTTAGATTTTCAAAAAGTTTATTTTTTAACTTTGTTTCCTAAGTGAAAAAATTTGAAGTGTGCTCTATGGTCAAAAGAGTTGTTAACTGAATTACGTTTCTAAACGAAAATGGTTGTAATAAAACACATGAAACCTTATTTAATAATATTACTTGATACGCGGCGTTAAGCGAGTATGTATTTATTACAATTTTGTATTAGGAAGTTCTGATCACCCCGCACTCCTTCCCCGTACTCACCCTTCACATGTTCCCTCCGCGCCACCAAATTCGCCACTCCGCTCGGCCCCTTCGCATGCCACTAGGCGAGCCCGGCAGCCTATCGCCGCATCGATGAGGATTGCATCGCAACACAATCGTGAAAGTGTAACCATATTTTGCGGTAGCACTTTGAGATGGTGAACTCCCTATGTCTTCCTTCTCTACTGCTCAGTCTTCGTACAAACAATTGCTTTAGTGATTCTAACTTTTCTTTTGTAGAAAACACGCACGTACATCCATTTTTACATAATTCGATTTTTTAGAAAATAAGTGTATGAATGCCGGCCTGGATAGCCACGGTTTGCTAAGTCTGACGGGCTAGGTTTGAAGAGTCGAAGGTTCGAATCCCGGTCCGGGCATGGATGTTTGAGTGCTGTCCGTATGTCTGTTCCTTTACTGTTCCCTGAATGATGTAAACCAATGTTGAAAAATACATTAGTCGCTATTTGACCTCAGTAGTTACCAAGCGACTTTAAATAAAACAGTATGAACATCACAAAATGTTACAAACCAACTACAAACAGTATCACAAAATAAAGCATGGATGATTGATTAATAGTTGTCCGTATTTGTTCCTTTACTGTTCCCTGAATGATGTAAACCATTGCTCAAAAAAGACATTGGTCGTTAAATGACCTCAGTAGTTACCAAGCGACCTTAAATAAAAAAGTATGAATATCACAAAATGTTGCAAACCAGATACAAACAGTATCACAAAACAAAGCTAGTTAATACTTGTACTGAAGTTAATATACATTATTAACTTGAAAGACTAAAATGGTTGCTGAACAAATTTAATGACTTTTTTAAACAATCAAATCATATTTTTAATTATTTTTAAATACATCAATTAAAGATTTTGAAACAGTCTCAGTTATTCAATTAAATTATGTGCATTACAATAAAAAATATGATTTTATTACAAAATCGTTGCTAATTCTATAACGATGATAATTGCAACCTGTTATATCATTTTAAACCATTTCCATGAAAAAGTATCAACAATTTTCATGTAATGATATTGTTATTTTCATGAGAGGCATGTGTCTCATGCACTGTTCGAAGCACTCTTTGAATTCTTTGAACTGCATTTGTCCGCTGCAGGCACCACCACTCGTCTGTTAACTTCTGGGAAGCCCGTGGCCAGCTCTTTATGACTTCCCCTCGCGAAGACGCCTGTGTACCACATCTCGCCCAACTGGTCCAGTGAGTCTCAATCTTGTCCCAATTCCTTTTCGCGGAATGCCCTTCGACGCGCTGCTTTATATGAATGTGTTTGAGGCATTGTTTGCGAAATCTTTCGAAAATGCTCTTTTTTTTGTTATTTAAGGTCGCATCAACATCTAAGGTCATTAGCGACCACTATTGCTGTTAACGGTATGGTAACTATGTGGATGAAACGATATGGTGATTGATGATAAGGGGTGAAAGGTCGAACACAAATACAACCATGCCCGAGGCGGGACTCGAACCCGCGACCCTTCGGTCCGAGATCATTACGACACTACTGCCTTAGCGATCTCGGCCACCAGGCCGGCGAAAATGCTCTTGTGAAAGCGGGAAGTTGCAATTTACTAAAGAAAAACGGGTAGAAAGAATATACTTGAAATCGGAACAAAATATTTAGTAATAATACGTTCTTGAACTTTTTAATTTTTTGATCGTTATTGAATATTAAGACAAAACAATGGTTTCAATGACGTTACTATATCATCATTAACGCCGATGTCCATCAAACGGTTTATTTTCTTTCGTACGGTATTGTTGTCCTGACAATTTTCTTAGACAATGTAGGGGTTCTTTCAATAAGATAAATAAAACCTCCCAAAATTCCAAACCTAATATTTTTAAACAGTATTTTGCTTTGCTTCTAAATACTAATGTAGCTTTTCTGCCTTCGAAACATCACGAACAGTCTGTACTGTCTTTAAACAAATGTATAAACAAATGTAGATTCGAAATGAAAATATTTTTTCTTTTGTGTTGTATCCTTCACTGATTTGAAAACTTTTATCCAAGCGGATTTTCGAGAAGTAATGTTGATTATCTCTGCATCCCCTCTTTTGATGCTGCTGAATTTTTGTTTTGTTTTTTTAGCTGCCGCTTTGGCTTAAACGTCGTGAACTTCAGAATTTCTTCGATCATTTGTTCTCCAAACGTCTCAGTGAGCAAAATACCACTGAGTTGGTTCATTGGCTTGCCGGACTCTCCGATCTATACAAATCCACCGTGATGGACGCAAAGAACTCTCAACTGTTGCCAAAGAGACGCCGCGAGAGGTATAGATAAACAATGAGAGAATAATACTCTTTGAGGGAGCCTCGTGTCGGGGTTTAATGGTTACTGTCGTTGTCTTTGAAGCTTTTAAGTGAAGAGGGATCGCTGAACACGCGCGTGACGGAGGCGGCTCCGACACGACGACGCCCGGAACTCGGAGACGACGGACCGCGAGAGGTGGCTCAGGGCATCAACTGATGTCCCTGCAGTGCCTCTGACCGGGAGGATCTAGGGTTACACTCCCGACAGTTGTAGGATTTTCAAACTAGCTAGATGGCTAGGTCGTGTTCATTCGCTGTCTGGAGAGAATTCTAGCGGCCGGCTGCTCTGATTGGTAGTTTTCCGTCTGTTTCTCCGACCAACACTAGGTGAATGCCGGAGTACCCTAACAAACGGGCCAAGGACCACAGGCGATCTTCCTTGTCCTATCCTCACCTCTTCAACACATACTTACACTAACGTGTACTACACTACCACACACGTAGGGAGATCGGTGGGGAACTTAGAACTTGTCCCAGCTGGGGCGGTTACTCGCTGGTGGAGATACCTGGTTGAGGGGAAAATTCCGCTAGTCGACGGTAGGTCGGCGCCAGATCCCCCCATCTAGCAGGGAATGATCACCTCCACCCCCAGGAGAAAAAAAGCATGTACTACGCTAAGGGAACTAATGACCTTAACAGTTGACGCACCCTGAGTCTAACAAACAAGGACGCCGCTCGGAACTCGGAGACGACGGACCGCGAGAGGTGGCTCAGGGCATCAACTGGTCACTGCAGTGCCTCTGACCGGGAGATCCCAAGGTTCGATTCACGTCGGTAACAGAATTTTCGACACTACCTTCTCAGCTAGGTCGAATGCAGTCGCTATCCGGAGGAGAATTCTAGAGGCCGGCTGCTCTGATCGGTAGTTTCCATGGTTTCACCGATCAACACCAGGCGAATGCCGGAGCGGTACCCTAACAAACGGGTCACGGTCCTCGCGCGATCTTTCCTTCCTCTTCCTTGACTTATCATCTCTTCTTACACACACACACACGCACACACACTAACACGCACTACACTACCACACATCCCGGAAGACTGGTCGGGAGCTTAGAGCTTGTCCGGGCTGGGGCGGTGCCCTGCTGGTGAGAGATACCTGGTTGGGTAAACCCCACTAGCCGACGGTAGGTCGGCGCCGGATCTCACCATCCAGCAGGGGAAGACCATCGCCTCATCCCGATGAAAAACATGCACTACACTTACGGGACTAATTATCTTACTAGTTGCCACACCCGGAATTTCAAACAAAAAACAAACAAACAAACGATGACGCCGGGAACTGGACGGACCAACAGCGTACGCTTGGACCCTCAGGCAGCAGAAACGACAGGGCCGAGGACGCTGTGGCGACGCGGGGGAGGGCGGCGCGTTTAACGCCCAGCTGCGGCGATCGCGTGGTGTTGTTTTCCTCGTGGCCGTTAGAGCTTTTGTTCTCGCCTTTTAGCCACATCACCTGGAACAAAAGACGACTGAGCTGCGTTGCGTCTGGACGGAATGTTTTCGAAAGTAAACAAGGCAGGGAAGGCTTCGGCGCCTTGTTACAATCGTGTAATAGCCGGACGAGGAAAGTTTGCCTGGGAGGGTTTTCGAGACGAAAAGGGGACGCGATTTCAAAACTTTTGAAGAATGACGGGAGGGGAAAGAACGTTATAGAGAAACACTTGTACAAATCTTTAGGTTTCATTGAATGAGGTTTTCAACAAAGAACTGTATTCTTTTGTACATTTTCTGGTAATATGAAATAAAGGAAATTGAAAAAGTTATGTTGACTAAAGTAAGGATATAAACTATTCGTGAATATTATGTCATTCTTAGATTAACCAGAAAATTATAATTTTAAAAGAATTGTGAAGAAAGTCGATGAGTGATCGGGAATACTAAATTTTGGCTTCGCTGCCATGAGATTACTATACGTATTTAGAGTTGGTCAAATGTGAAAAATAAATAATACTATATCAATTTGTTTAATGCTCGAGAATTCCGAATGTTTTTAAAATTCTTACCACTTGGTAAGCTATTACTCTTTTACGCATCTTATGGAGGTAATGAATTGTACACTGTATCATATCGAGTAGAACAAATTAACATTTAATACAACATTGAGGTGAAAATATCAGTGAGGAGTTACACTGTTTTTGGAAGTGTCTTATTTTCATGTTTTCAACAAGATAAATCTCTTGCTAATCTGAAATATGATAGTTACTACTTAACTGAAAGTACATAATAAAGTGTGGGATTGGTAGAGCAGAGAGGATATTATAATTATTGTATCGAAATATATTTCGTCATATCTGATTAGTTCATGCAAAAATGGCATTCAATTTCTATGAAAATTAATCTTTATCTTATTATTTCAATAACAATATGCCCTAGGATTTATTTGAAAGAACAACAATAACAAAACAGGAACAAAATACTTCACATTCTTACATGATGTTGGAGCCTTTATTCGTGCTTCAAGGAAGTTGGGAACAACATAACCATAGTATCAATTAAATTTGAAAGAATAACGATGTTGAGAAACGATAAATGTGCAAACATTTCAATTAAATCAGTAACATTTGAACTGCATTAGGAAGACGGCTGACGGCAGGTGTGCGTAGGTGTCTAGGGAGAGTGTGAGACGAGTACATTCACTGGGATGAGCATATCTGAAATAAGATAGTTACTGCTTAACTAAAAGTACGTAATAAAGTGTGGGATTGGTAGGGCAGAGACGATATTATCATTTGTATCCGAATACGTTTTGTCATATCTAATGAATTCACATATAAAGATAATTCAGTTTGTATGAAAATTAATCTTTATCTTATTATTTCAATAATAATACGTCCTATCGTTTGTTTTAAAGAACAACAGTAACATAACAGGGAAAAAAATACTGCAGGGACAAATGTTGGAGTCTTTCTCGTGTTTAAAGGAGGAGGGAAACAACAAAACCGTAGTATCAATGAAATTTGAAGGGATAACGAAGTTGAACGATAACTGTGCAAACATTTCAATTAAATCAGTAACATTTGAACTGCATTAGGCAGATGGCTGGCGGGCTGTAGGTGGTAGGTATGCAGGGAGGGCGTGTGTCAAGTACCTTCTCTGGAGTGAGGACATCGGTTTGGGCGCTGTCCTCGACGAACGCACGAAGGGAACTCGCGTGGTGGGCGGGGCTGCGGGGGGTGGGGGAGGGGGAGGCTGGGCGGTGCGCGGTGTTTGCGCGGCCGGCGTGTATTGTTTGCAGGACTAATGTGCCTGACAATGCCGGAGGCGCCA
Organism: Teleogryllus occipitalis; assembly: GCA_011170035.1. Taxonomy (NCBI): domain Eukaryota; kingdom Metazoa; phylum Arthropoda; class Insecta; order Orthoptera; family Gryllidae; genus Teleogryllus; species Teleogryllus occipitalis. Next base: position 5,766 of record BLKR01012262.1, on the reverse strand, counting down.
CGGAGCCCCCGACCCGTTACTCGGAGCATTCACCAAGTGGCGCCACGGGCCACCGACATCGAGTGATACCGCGCGAGTCCTGAGTAGGGGCATAGTGGAAAAAGATGGTGTAAACGCTGCAAGATAGCTTCAGTAGAACTGTTTGGGTGAGCAATAGAATGATGAATGGGGTTGCTCGCAAAGCATGGCTACCCACGTCCTAGCTTGTCACTAGGGAAAATGCTGAAAAACAATTATTCGAGAACTATTAGTTTATCTCAGCGTGATAAATATTGATGATGGAAGAAGCTTGTCAATTTTAGCTTGTTGTCAATGTTTCCTTAGACAAACAGAAAAATTGTTTTCTGTTGTAATTCATGCGACATACCATTTCAGCTTGCTATCGCCTCTTAGGCGCTTGAAACACCCTAGTCAAATTTACGCTACCACTAGTCAAATTTAATTTCTTCAATGTCGCCCAGATGTGAATTACCACGCCGTTTTACTGACGAGGCGATCTTTTGTGTATACGCACTTCTGCAAGATGCTTCAACAATACCTCCAACAATACAATAATAAAGTCGTTGTATTTCTTCAGAATCTCGACAATGAGAATGCTTTTGCGCGCTAAAACTTCTCATCTGAGATCGCAATACCAACCCTACATAATTAAATTAATAATCGGTAGCATATATACGTGCATCTTAACGGTGTTTTACTTGCGCGAGGCGAGTCGAGTAAATTTCTTTGTTGAAGGCTGACGCCCTAGGGATTTTGTTAGTCCCGACCCTTTCCTTTAGGAACACGCGTCACGTTGATTTTCCTGTATTTCCTTCTCTTTGCTCCGGGATTTAGGAAAAGAAACAAAATAAAAGCTCTGTTTTGCCACATCTGTGGCTGGTGACCGTAATTGTTATTTATTTCAATTTATTTATAAATAGAAAGTGGCAACTATGCCAGCATTTTCTGTATCACCATTCTGAAAGATAACAGAGCCACACCGGCGCACCGATTTTTGCACTTTCTGCGCGGCGCCAGTTTGCGTCACGAACGACAGCTCTTCGTTTGAAAATCCACACCAGACGCTGGCCGCCACATTGCTTGGAGAGCGAGAAGTGTTGAGAACCGTTTCATAAAGAGACAATTTTCAACGAAGACGAACCAAAAATAACACGACGACGGTGTACAAGATGTAATGTTTAAAAGAAATACGTCATATATCTGATTCAATGAGTTGTAACGAGGTGATAATTTTGATATCAGACTGCATTAAAATTCCCGCTAATATTGTGACGCAAACTGGTGCTTGAAGTTCATTCTGTAAAGTCGGATACGATGCGCAATAGCTTGCCCATCTCTTTTTATCATGAGGAGGGGTGCGTCATTGATGACGATGTTTTTATAGAAATATCGACGTTTTTAGCATCGATACATTAAAACCGATATTTTTTAACATCGATGTTTTGGGTTCTATGTTTTTACGGTTTCGATTTTTTGTTTCTGAATGAAAAGAATAATCGCTGTAAAGTTCCTCCAAAACCACTCATAATAATAAGTCAATAATAATACAATAATAACACAATAATAAACAGACCAGATATTGTCTTATTTGATAAAACAACAAAAAGAGCAATGATAATCGATGTTGCAGTTCCCACAGACGACAAACTGGTGTCAACTATTGCTGAAAAGAAACGAAAATACCAACCTCTCGCTGTGGAGTTGAGGGACATGTACAGGTTGCAGAGCGTAGACATAGTGCATGTGATAGTGTCAGCAAATGGCGTGGTAACCAAGGATTGGTTGAAAACTGGACAAAGGCTGCGATTAAAAGAAAAACACCTTAGAACAATGCAAAAAGCCGCTTTACTGGGCACAGCAAATATAGTCAGGAAATTTTTGAGTCTCGATTAGGGAAGAAAGCGTACTTAGAATATGAAGACATCACTTGAATCCATCAAATGTAAAAGACTACAAGTTGTGAGAACTGTACTAACACAAGACAATAAGTAAAAGTATTTCTTCACCGAAGCTCCATGACTTCGTACTGACAAATTGTGTCTTGAGATTGTCCTCCGACACTTTTTGTAGTGAAAAGAAAACAAATAATGATGATAATAATAATAATAATAATAATAATAATAATAATAATAATAATAATAATAATAATAATAATAAACCCCGTGTGGTGTCGGGGGTTTTAGTAGAATAGCACCAAGGGATCTTCCCCTGTCGTAAGAGGCGACTAATCGGAGCAGCTGACCGCTGTCCTTTACCTAGTAATCCATTCCCGTCGCACCTTTATCTGCCCCCTCGCCCCCGGATCTCGGCAGGTGGATCGAGTAGCTTGTCGTCCTCCGTTTCATCACTCCCTAACAATCCTATTTTCCTACCCGCACTTATTCCTACCTAGTTTCCCCTGTAACTGGCAGAGAGCTATAAAATGCATTACCCATTTGATATGGAGCAGTTCGTGCAGAATGAAGCCTCGGATGTGCCAGGGAGTAGGGCTGTACCTGGCACGGGACCCCAGCCCGATGATGACAATGTAAGCGATCAAAATGGCAATGTCTACTCCAACTCCAGTGAGAAGAATGCGTCAACTTCATCTGGACTGCGTACCAAGAGGAATGCCTCCAGAAGAAATGAAACATCTAATAGAATTAAATGGAGCAGAGAAATGAATAAAAAAGTTATTCGCACTTACCTGCTCATAAATGAATGTAGAGACGATCCCTTACCGGGTTGGAGACACAAACTTCACTCTGAATTTTCTAAAACCTATCCAGAATTCAACTTGACTGAACAAAACCTAGCCGATCGTAAGAACGTGATTATGAAACGAAAGTATCTTACCCAGATCGAAATTGATGAAATACGTAGGGAAGTGGGAAATGAACTTCAGGCAGCTGTAGAAGACCATCAAACTGGTGATAATAACGATACGACAATAGAGACAAATGCTTCGAGTATAAATAAGGAAACCGCTGAAAAGTTTGTAGGATATTTCTATCTATTTCGAGACAGATCCTCTTGGTAGGCCTAAAATCCCAAAATTGATCTTTACCAAACAAACTAATATTCTTATTAAGCAAGTTGATCAGGTAATACCTCAGGTTGCTGACCAATTAAATAATTTGACAGACATTCATACTGCCTTGTATGCAGCTGCAGTTGCTGTAATCGATCTTAATGGACAGCACATTCAGAATAATCCTCCAAGCAAAACAAAGAAAGCGAGAAAACCTGCATGGCAATTTAGACTGGAACAAAGTATTGTTAAACTGAGAACGGAGATTAATATAATTCATGAATTTCTTTCAAACAACAAAAGCAGAAGAGTAAAGCATAAAATTAATAGAATCCTTCATAAAATGCAAATCAACATCAACGACTCCGAGTTAAGACAAAAACTAACCCTGTACCACGATGAAGCTAGACAAAAGCTCAAAGCTAAGGGTGCTAGATTGCGAAGATACAATGAATGCTCAAAGCGGAAACAACAAAATATGTTATTTGAGAGGAACCAGAAAGTATTCTATCGGAACTTGGAACACAAAGCTGATAGCCAGGAGAAAGTTGATAGTTATAAATTCAAGTCATACTGGCAGGAAATCTGGACCAACCCTTCAAGCTACAATCGTGATGCATCATGGCTCTCTGAACTTCAGGAAAAGATGGGCAGCCTTCCAGAAATGCCTGAAGTCCACATTACCACCGAAGATATTGAATGAAGTCTTAAGAAATGCCAAAATTGGAAATCAGCGGGATCTGACAAAATTCAGAACTTTTGGTTGAAGCGTTTTGTCTCCCTACACAACTTGATTTCAAATAGTTTTAATGAGATACTTCAGAAGCCTGATCAGTGCCCAAAATTCTTAACGCAAGGTATTACTTACTTACTACCCAAAAGTGTTCCTAAATCAGATCCCAAAAATTACAGGCCAGTAACATGTCTCTCTGTACTATATAAGTTATTAACAGCAGTTTTACACGAAAAGATATACATGCATTGTAATCAGAACAATATCATCAGCATGGAACAGAAAGGATGCATCAGGGGTACCTTTGGATGCAAAGAACAGTTGACTGTGGACAGCGTAATCATAAAACAAGCTGAGGTAAAAAGCCGAAACTGGAGCATGTGCTACATCGACTATAGAAAGGCATTTGATTCGGTACCTCATGAATGGCTGATACACGTTTTGAAAATATATAAAATTAATACAAAGGTTGTAAACCTGCTCGCTGCCTTAATGAAAAACTGGTGCACGGAGAGTAATTTGGAGAATTGTACATTTAAGATTGATATTCGTCGAGGAATATTTCAAGGCGATTCATTGAGCCCTCTATGGTTTTGTTTAGCTATAAACCCCCTATCACAGCTTCTAAACAAGGAATGTCTAGGGTACAGACTCCGACTGAGAGATCCTACCTCCCGAATCAGCCATTTATTATTTATGGATGATCTTAAACTGTTTGCCGAGAGCCAAAACCACCTGCAAGCGCTGAAGAATGTGACGCGGGTATTTAGTGAAGACATTGCGATGTCCGTTGGATTTGATAAATGTGCCGAAATACACCTAAAAAATGGTAAATTGGTCGAAGTACCTGATGAAACTTGTGATTTTCGACAGCTTTTGTACCACGACACTTATAAATACCTTGGTATCCAACAAAATAGACGAGTGAACCACACAAATATGAAGTCGATATTCAAGGAAAGGTACAAATCAAGAATCACAAAGTTGATGAATAAAAAATTGTACTCAAGGAATCTAATAAGTGCTATTAACACCTATGCTGTCCCAGTATTGACATATTCCTTTGGTATCCTGAAATATTCTGACACAGACCTTCGGGAACTGGATACGATTACTCGAACCACCCTCACAAAATTCAGAATACATCATCCCAAGAGCGCTGTCGAAAGGCTTTATCTTCCCAGAAACCAAGGAGGTAGAGGCCTGCTTAATATCTTCAATCTGTGCAGGTCACAAGAAAAGAATATGCGAATGTACTTTCACGCCTCCGATAGTGTGTTACTGAAGAATGTAGTTGCTGTAGATGCAAACTATTCGGCTCTAAATCTCCAGAAGACTGAAACCAACACTGAAATTGTTTCCCAGATATGTAACATGCAGACAGATTGGAAGAACAAGACCCTTCATGGAAAATATCCTAATTTCTTAAATAACCCATCAATTGATAAAGTCTCTTCTCTCCTGTGGTTGAAAATGGGATATTTATTTCCTGAAACTGAAGGATTTATAATAGCAATTCAAGATGAGGTAATAAAAACACGCAATTATGATAAACACATACTGAAGAGCAGTATAAAAGACGTCTGTAGAATGTGTAATCAACCAAATGAGACCATCGACCATGTGATTGCAGGTTGCCCAGTTCTTGCCAACACTGCATATCTTGGGAGGCACAATCAAGTAGCCAAAATAATCCATAGACAATTGGCATCAAATTATAGACTAATTGAGAACCCTCCACCATTTTACAAATATTCACCTTCACCAGTTATAGAAAATAGTGAAATAGTACTCTACTGGGATAGGCCTATTGTCACTGATAAAACTGTGGATTATAATCGCCCGGACATAGTAGTGATCAATAAAATACAAAAGTATGGAACAATCATAGATGTAGGCTGTCCACTGACAAAAAATCTGAATAAGACAGAATCGGAGAAGATTTCAAAATACCAGAATTTGGCAGCAGAAATCCAACATGTTTGGCAACTGAGTAAGGTTGAAATAGTGCCAATAATCATCT
>BLKR01012261.1:0-21580 GCA_011170035.1 Teleogryllus occipitalis | reverse complement strand
ATTTGGCCGATTTAGGCGGCCAAGAGTCAAATTTTCAAATTTCATTCCAGACAAATAAAAAATACCTCTTTGTAAAGCTAAAAGGTCAGGGAAAAACCAGCTGCACAAATTTTAACGGCAGGCGCAACTTGTCAGAACTTGTCCACTTGTGAAGTGCGCCTGTTCGTTCTTGTCTCCCGCGCGGGCTTCAGTCTCACAGTGAATTGCGTCTACTACGTTTCGATTTTGAAGTGAAGAGCCATGGAGACTGATGAAGCAGGTAAGTGTGTACACGTTATGTGTATTTTCGTACAGATTTTAATTATTTTAGTTGAGATAGAGCTTTTCAAGTTTTAATGAAGCAAATTTTAATTAATGTAGCTAAATTAGTGTACTTCCGGGGGTTTCCGGGTAACAATTTTTGGTGCAATGGAAGGGTTATGTTTTCTATTTTACAAATTAGTAAAAATTAACCGCGGATTCGCGCGGTTTTGCACGATATACAGTCAATTATGTACGAATGCGATTTACGGATTTTTTTACATGAGTTTATTTACTTTTTAATTTCCTCCAAATTTCGTTTTAGGGCATTCGGGCATCAACGTATTTACTCGAAGAAAGTTATTTAACATGATGCAGCAACAAAAATTACAAGATGTGAACGAAAAATTGGAATTTACAGAGAATTATTTGTTACGTAAAGAAAACTATTCTGACAAACAAATAAAGGAAATAAAGCATAAAATTTCATATTTTAAATCTGATATGAAACGAAGGTGGTCTGCAGCACATAAGAAAGAAGATGTGTTTGTTAAAAAAAATTGTGATTGGCTCAATGGCACATTTGAAATACCTAAAGTAGTCAACCGCCCCGGCAGACCAAAGAAAAGATTTGAAGATTTGAGTGAGAGAAGCAAGAGAAGAAGAACGGAAGATTTACGACATACGACAGATTCAGAAATACTAACTTATGCTACCCGGGTGACATTAAGTGTTACAGGAAAAAGAGACGCTTCTAAAATTGTCAAGGAAATCACATGTTCTCCTAAACGAGCTGGAAAATACAAGAAAGCATATTCTGATAGTTTAGAGAATAGGAAAACACAACTAACGACACTCAGTGCACTAGCTCTGTTTGTTGAAGCTGATCTGTCAAGGAGGCAATACGAAATAATTAGAAGCAGTAATAGGAAACTATATCCTTGTTATAGTATACTTCAGAAGGCAAAAATTGATTGTTATCCAGATAAGGAATCGTATCATGTGACTGAAAATTGTGCTGCAATCGATTTACAAAATTTGCTTGATCATACTGTTACTCGATTGTTGATGCATTTAGAAGAGGTTGTACAAACTTTAAGAGAAGAATAATGTACTTCATTAATGTTAATTTGCAAGTGGGGCTGTGATGGTTCACAACAGGCTCAATATAAGCAGAAATTCCTGAATGATGCTGATTCTGATGCACATATATTTCAGAGTTCTTTTGTTCCACTTCGACTAATTTGTAGCACAAATAAGAAGTTGATCTGGCAAAATCCAAAACCGTCTTCGCCACGTTATTGCCGTCCTATCAGAATAAGATTTGTGAAAGAATCCACGGACATAACAAATGAAGAAATTCACCATGTGCAAAACTCAATAAATTTGCTGCAAGACACGAAAGTGACATTGGCAGACAAATTGTTCTTAGTCAAACACACACTGATGCTCACCATGATCGATGCTAAAGTATGCAATGCTGCTACTCAAACAACTTCCACAATGAGATGTTATATTTGTGGTTCAACAAGTAAAGATTTCAACAATTTATCAGTCAAAATACAAGTTAAACCAGAAACATTGAAATTTGGATTATCGATCTTACATGCTAGAATTCGCCTATTTGAAAGTTTATTACATCTTTCAAATAAACTCCCTGTTAAAAAATGGCAGATGAGATCAGACAATGAAAAAGCACTAGTGAAGCAGAGAAAGCTACAAATCCAAGAGAACTTGAAAAATAAAATGGGTTTAATTGTAGATGTACCTAAGCCGGGATTGGGCAATACCAATGACGGTAATACTAGTAGAAGGTTTTTCATGGACCCAGAACTAGCATCAGAAATTACCAGCATTGATTTCACACTAATATATCGCTTCAAAGAGATATTGGAAACCATATCTTCTGGACATAACATTAACATAGGAAAATTTTCGGAATATACAATGGAGACGGCTAAGTTATATATTCAGTTATATCCATGGCATCCGATGACGCCAACAGTTCACAAGCTACTAATACATGGTGCTATTGTGGTGGAGAATGCCCTTTTGCCAATGGGTCTACTTTCGGAAGAGGCTGCTGAAGCTCGTAATAAACATTTTCGACTTTACCGTCAAAATTACGCAAGAAAATTTTCCAGGATATCTTGCAACCTAGACGTGCTTAACAGACTACTATTAAGTTCTGATCCTCTCATTACTGGTATGAGGCCAATACCTCCAAAAATCAAGAGGCCTTTTCTAAAGGAAACCTTGGGTATGTTACTTCCAGCTGAAACTACATATCTGTATCCAGATGCTACTCATGCTGAAATTAATGAATCTTCAGAAGAACTACAATTATCTTCGGATGAAGAACCATACCTGTTATAAATATCTTTTCTATCACTATTTTGCAATATTTTGTGTTCTACGTGAAACTCAAATTTTATCAACAAAGCAATTAGTTGAATTATATTACTGTATATCACTGCATATTACCAAAGATCCAATAAAAGAGTGTAGTTGCAGATTATTTCATTTTGAAATTTCTTTACATTTGTGAGCTTTTCTTTATTATTTATTGTATTTTTGATAATTTATTGTATTCTTTAAAGATTATTGTTTTTTCGTATTAATAAAAGTATTATATTATATTTTGTATTTAGTTCAGCCCAAACATATGGTATCCCTGAAATGAGCTCTGTTCTTGGGGTTGTATTTATAAACAAATAAAGAGTTCAAAACTTATTTTTTCTTAATAAAATCTCTTTCATATCACATAAAAAGCCACGAATGAGAAAGGTGGCACATTCAGAAGCAATTAAACAGCGAAAATAATTTTGGCCGCCTAAATAAATACTCCCCACTAAGACGGCAGGTTTTATGCCGGATCTCGCCATCCATCAAGGGAAGATCACAGAGGAAAAACATGCGCACTACACTATATGGTCTTTATAGCCAGGTTCCGGACGGCTCGCGGACGCGCCCGGAAACACGAAAAACTCCAATCAATCAAAAATGCCACAGAGTCTGGGTACCTTCTTGCTAAAGCACTTAATTTTATTTAAATGTTTTTTTAACACCTACCCCTTGTTGACTGCTCCTTACCATTTAAAAATAACCTCGTCTGTGACATAGGTACGAGCTGTATTTACAAATTTGTTTGCTTATAAGATTTCCAACAACTACGTACAGCTCTGAGTTTATCATCGATATCTACCTCGTTATACCTAATCACAACTGCTCCTTCCTGGCTTATTAGTATCGTCCACCAAGACGCTTTACCGCGCCAGAGATATTACCCTGACACCCAGTACAGTACTGGAAACATAAATTGATCGCGGCCGTCTGCGGCTAAATTCAGCTCTTGCACGGCTTGGCCAGCCCTTGTCATGACGAAACGTCGCAGGCGGAGCCTCACAAACCATCGTAGCCAATCTCAACGCAGGGGGAGTGCCCTAACAAAATTACGACGTACAAAATGGCGGGCGCCGCTAGTTCAGATGTGGAAGTATTTTCAAATAAAAAATACATGGAAGAAACACTTGTATGAACACGAAAGTAAATTCATTGAAATATATATGAACACATAGCACTTAACCACTGTTAACACAATTCTTTTTGAAGAAATTACATTGATATCAGATAAAATAACACTAATTTTAAAACAATTACGTTCTTATACACATTTAAATTCCAATATTCTTGTCCAAACACAATTTATGAACTTTATCAAATGACCAGTTTACTACAGAATTTTGCGATAAGAAAAACGATTATAATTGCATATTTTCAATTGTTCATATGTATATTACATTTGCAAAAATGCAAAATACTATCTTTTTCGAATCGTTAGGACAGCTAGGGAACCATTTCAATTAAAGAAACTAAAATTCAAAGACCAACTGTATATTTATCACTAAAGTAACAATTAAACTAGATATTAAGCAATTAATTTGCATCTCATGTCAAATTTGTTATTTTGCTATCATCAAATCAGAGACAACTTGGGGACACTCCCCGGCAAGAATAGCGCACATTACGGAATTGTTTATAAAATTGTTAATTGTTGCAAAATTGTTAATTCGCAGATTTTGGTTCTGGGACATCAGAAAACCCTTCCCACTTTAGAATTACAAAATTTTGAAATTGTTTATATATTTTTAAATTTTTCAAACAAAACGTATTGCTTTTTTAAACTTGCCTTTAAAATTTCGCAATCCAATTAGCGCGCTATCTCTTTCGTTTTCGAGATACGTAATTGTTTATAAGAAATTAGCATGTCATGACAACTATTTTTTTGGCAGTTCCCACGCTAAGCTTTTCTATAAGCCGTTTTGCAACGGCTCGCTTAGTTTCTCCGGCAAATACATTTGAAGTCCCTAACGGGGGTGGAGGGGACAAGCGGCCACAACGCTTGCATTAATTGCCACGAAAATTGTTGCTGGTTAGATATTCCTGGTTTTCAGCTCCCTAATTTTTCATTTTATTCTAAATACTTTAAGTTCCATTTGTTTAACAATTACAGCATAAATTTTAAAATACTACTCGAGTCGGCTACCGAACAATCTTCAACTTGGGAGCAAGAAAGAGTCATCAATTGGCTTCCAGAAATATAATACCCCCCCCCCCGGTGAAAATTCCTCCACACGTTTCAAGGCGAAATAGCCTGAGCTTGTAAGCGTAAATCGTAACACTCGCTTTCCCTCGAGAAAGCCTTTATCCACCTTCTTAGGAAGCCAATTCTTTACATATAAAATTGTGGAAAAATTTTCAAATTAAATATATAAGAAAACAATAATTTTGCATTAATTGTCTTCACGTATAAATATAGACATTAAAGCTTCCGGCTCCTCAGTATTCACACATTTCAAATACGAAATACATTGTATTGTTATAACATCCACAATTTCATTCTAATCAGTAAGTCTGCTGCCTTTAGAAGCATATAGCATCAGCATGGAATAAGCGAAAAAGTAATAATACTATTATAATATAGTATTGACATATGTTTATTTATGGACATTTGTACTTGAAGGAATGTGAACTTACGTATGCAGTTAAGTAAATTTCAATGAAGGTGCAAAGTTTGCAAATAAACATGTTTTTAAAATTCAATTATTCCAAGTTCAGAACAATTGCTAGAAGCATTCTTTTCCATTCGACACTAACACGCCAATGCTTTTTGACACTACCCTCTGAATCTAAGTGGATTGTTTGAGGTCATCGCTTATCGCGTCAAAATCATGGAAGTTTTCATGTCTTCGAAATACGTATACGCCGAGGTCATCTTCATGAAACACAGAAAATCTCATATGAAAGAATCAGTCGTCATTTCAACAATGAAGCTACTACGACATAATAATAATAATAATAATATCCTCAATTTCGTTTACTTAATGTGTTCTTTCGAGCGTGCTCCGTGTCTCTGAGTAGCAAACATTAACATAATCGTTAAAATTAAAAGTAACGATTAAGGATGAAAATTTAGGATGAAGAAGTTCACATCTCCTCGTAATTGTTTGTAGAGAGCCATATCAGGTTAGTATTATTGTCAATAAAATTGTAGTTTTATTTAATTTGAAATAACTGCTTGAATATTTTGCGGTTTAATTAAGAAAATATAGCTACCCGAATTTGACGCTATGAAAAGTAAACATTTCGAGGTTTCCACTGCGAGACGTATTTCGTCATCCTTATTCATTCGCTTAGTATACTACAATCGCTTTCATTTATCATCAGTCATGTTACATAGGGTTTCTCATGTTTATTTGATACCAGGTGTCCCACCAAATATGGACCACCCCCATAACTTCTAAACGGTTCAGGGTATCGAGTTGTAGTTTTCGCTGAACAATGCAGAATCATGGGACAGGTAACATGCTGGTAGAGGAATTCTCTATAATAGTTCTAGTTTTCGAAAATTTAATCATATTTGATTTTTGAAATTGAACTATATATTTTTTCATCAGTAATGGATAGATCATGAACATTGGAATAAAATAATGTATCATATGTTAGTATTTTAAGAGTAATTTGAGTATAAAATTAGATTTTTTGGCATTAGATTTTCAAGTAAACGGGCAGCCTTTACAACAGTCGCCGTTTTGGGAAGATGGCCTTCGCGACGTTGATACTGTTTTGTGAAGAGAGAAGTGTGAGAAGGATGGCCGTGAAGGATGAAGGTGTAATTGCAGCAATTCATGATCTTGACATGAAAAACTTATGAACAAACATCAATTTTAAGATCTGAATGAGAATTTTTTCATACTTGTTCATCTGAGTTGAACTTTTCTTCCTCTGAAATTCCAAATCAACGAAAATCGAAAAGAACGAAATAAAAAAATACTGTAGCGAAAACGATAATAATAATAATAATAATAATAATAATAATAATAATAATAAAGGCCATATCTAAATTAACAAAAATCGGTGCAGAAACAAGCCATTATTTTAATATATGGGAAGTGAATGAATTCTTAAAGATTTTCATTGTAATATCTTGATTAATTCATCAAATAATAGATAGGTAGACATTTTCTCTTATTATTCACGGTAACTAAACTTCCTATTTAAACACGTACTACCAGAACAAAGTAATAAAAGACTTGAAATACTCTTGATAGTTCTATCAGTGTAAATTTACCAAAATTTAACAAAAATGCATATCTGCATTCGCTACTGCTCATACTGATTAGAGAGTTTCTCATTTCATAGCGCCAAGTGCTGCCTCAAACTTGAAAATGCAGAAGACGGAAGTGTACCGTTTTCTTTTCCATTCAAGAACAGCAGTCGTATGGTTGCAAAGTGGACGAGCGATCATTTTAATTAAAAATGACATCTACCAACGAAGAGACGTTGGTTGGCTCCTTGTTCAGTTTGAAAATGATATTTATTATTATTAACATCTTCTTTACGCTACCAATTTTTTTATATCGTTCTTTGGAACGATCAATGTTTTGAAATTTTAGTAGAAGGCAAGTTAAATCCAAATAAATAAATGGAACAAATCTCCCATTCTGATTGTTAAAATTGGTATTTCTTAGTGTGATGTCTGTGCCATCACCAAGAATTGCTGTAGTTATGCCTCTTATCCCCCACTGCCACCCCTCTCAGTCAAGACGCAACAGTCTAGACGCCTGATGGCCCCCTTTCCCAAAAGCGAGAGTTGCAAGAGCTGCTACACGATCACCCAGTTAATTCAAAATCACATGTCAGAAAGCCTAATTTTATACTCAAATTACTATCAAAATATTAGCATATGATACATCATTTTAATCCTCTTTTCATGGTCTATCCATTGCTGGAGATAAAAAATATATAGTTCCATTTGAAAAATCGAAGATGATTAAATTTCTTGAAAATTAAAAATATTATAAACAATTTACCCACGGCTTGTTACTTGCCCCATGATTCCGCATTGTTCAGCAAAACCTGCACTTCGTTATCCTGAACCGTTTAGAAGTTGTGGGGGTGGTCCATATTTGGTGGGACCCCCTGTTTTTGTAATAACATTACAACTGCATTCTGGCGGGCAGGAATTCAGGCTCTGTAATTGGTGTTTTTTTTTGCGTGTAACCTACTCTGTGGTGTGTGAAAGTGTATTCATATATATATATATATATATATATATATATATATATATATATATATATATATATATATATATATATATATATATATATACACTTTCTCGTAAACATTGGGAGTAACAAAAGTAATATTTAGAGTGGTATGTATGTATGTAATGTTGCAGTAAATCGATGTGGAGATTTTAATGGAAATACACCTTTTGGGGTCTTAAGTTACCAAGAGAGTGTTGTTGTTATTTCAAAACGTCCGTCTCTTCGTCCATGTGTCCGCTCTTCTGTCTGTCTGTTTCTCTGTGAACACTAGTGTGTAAACTATTTGTAGAATTTTTGTCAAAATTAATTTTCCATTAACGATCTGGCCCGAATCGAGGCCCTGCGATTTTGAAAATAATTCTTTAAATTTTGGGGTTAATTTAGTTGAAGCCCCTGGGGAGCATTTTCAAACTTTTCTTCAAAACGGCTCCAAAGTTTTCCGACCTACTTATGTAACCACAATCGAACATCCGCCAACGTCGGAACTCGAACTCTAGGGCCTCCCGGTCAGTGACGTTACAGGGAAAACTGTAACGATGCCACTGAGCTATCGCAACCTTTGCACGTGTAGTTAATAACATAGTAAGTCTTATTTCCATTACAAAGTTTTAATTTTTCAATATTACAAATATTCAATTGTTTCATATTATTCGTGCGCATAGTAAATTAAAGCTTCCTGCTTGAATCGTGTGTAACAAATCGGACAAATTGTATATTTGAAAAAATTATTACAATACATATAATCAATTATTGCAATTAATACAATGAAGATCTATTGTGTGACAAAATGTTATTCCTCTAAAACTGAAAAATGTACCGAAACTAATGTTTGCTATTCTGGCAGTTTTCTGTGTACTATTCGTTACTTCTGTGAATGTTGTCTGAAGAATACACTTCGTTAGACGAAAGATAATTATACATATTTCTTTCTTAATGCAATCTGCTCTTTAATATTAGTCATTCAAATCATCTCGTGTGCACGTTTCTTAAAATATGAGTGTTTTTCGCAAAAGTTTGAGTTATATGGTGACAATATATATGTTTTCGAACACCACCAATACACATGCTGGAGATTTATTTCCAAGTGCAATCGTTTTAAATACTAAATTTTAAAATACGTTTTATTTAGAATTTTATCTGAAAAAAAAAACAGTAGCTTTTGCGATTTTTCGAAAGAATTTTCTGGCATCAAGAACATTGTAAAATTCAAAACTCTACATACGCGACATACCCACGGACAAAATCGTAGCGTATTTGGTTGGGTGGATTCTTCTTGTGATGAAGATCTCAAGTTCAAATCCTAGCCTGCACTACTTATTTTTTATTCTGTACATTAGAGTATGTATCTGACAAATGACTTTGAAATCAGTTGTAGACGTGGAATTTTATATATCGTTTTGCTTTTCAATAATTATATATTTTTTTGTCTCTCAGCCGTGTATCTGTCGTTTCCTTAAGGTTTATTAGAAGAATGAAGTGTTAGTGTAAAAGGTGTAATATATTACGCAACCGTTATCAATAAAACAAGAAAATAAAACCGGCTTTTCTATTGTTTGTATTGGTAGTCCAATGAACAGAAAGTGAATAACTTTGTCAATGGTAGATTTTTTTTTCAATCAAATATTTTTGAGAATCCAGTGATTACCAGTTCCAGTGCACTGGAACTCTTAATTTTCCGACAGAGAACTGTAACGGCTCTCCACGCCGGCAATGTGCCTTTTGCTATCCTTGCTCTAAAGCGATAACCGAGCAAGTGGCAACAGCTCAAGATTTGGCAACAGGGCATTGGTCACAGGAGGCCTGTGGCCGCTGCTTGGCCCTTTAACACGAGGATGGTTTCTTCATTGTAGGGAAGAAAGTGAGAGGGAATTATGTGCTCTTATTGCACTCGTCGGTCATAAATCATGTGCGACCGCGCCATGTGTCTGCGTGAATTTTGAAATTTGCTAACACTTTAGGAACGTATGTTAGCACGGTGTTTAAAAATTCTGTTCCTCAATGCTTCTGTGCGAAATTGGTTATATTTTGATCTGTACGAGAATTCGTAAACGTGTTTTAAATTAAAAGTTTCCCAAAACAATATGAATATCGTTATCCATTTTTAACATGAATAAAGTAATATTTACCCAACAGAAACTTGAATTATGAAGACAGAATATTCACAAAAGAATTGGGATCCCTTAGACCAGACTTGTGCATCAATCCATGTCCAGTAATGAAAATAGGTCGGACATTTAAGCGGTAAATATTCTTATATTTGGTGCCCTCTCTGGTTACTAATCTGGTCACTCTAGAGGCGCCACTAGATCATAGCTACCTTAAAACACTAAGAAAGCAAATTCATTCACTTCTTAAATTCCCTGACATTCACTGATCACATATGACCCTGTAGGTCATATGTGGTCAGATATGGGATAGAAAATAGAGTAGTAAAATAGAGGTTTGTAAAAACAAAAGAATAGAGCAATTTTTGTGCCCATGTTATTTTAGTGGGGAAATGTAGCACTATTTGTACGAAAAGTTGAGAAAAAAAATTGGAGCAGTTTTTGAGAATTTTTTTTTTGTATATTTTTAATTGCAAATATTGCACGTCATATTGTAAGGAAACTATTGAAATTTTCAAAACAATGTACAGGACCTTAATGAAATAAGTAATTATGAACAACAAATTTCATTAGAAGGAAATATCTTGGATTTTGTAGTTGTGGGAAGACACCAGAAACATTCAAACTTTTGCAATTGTCAAAAATTCAAAGTTAACCGTGAAAATAGAACGTATGCCAGCTTTATAAGTGTATTTTCATCTATTCTTCCAATAAATTTAAAGAAAAAATTTAGAGCAACACTTTTGAGAAATTTTGAAAATGTCCGAAGGGCTTGATCTAAAGTACCCCCAAGTTTTAAAGAATGATTTTCAAAATTTCAAATTTTTAACTAGAGGTAGATGGACAGGTGTTTCTTCTATTTGGAAAAAAATCCTACTCTTGGTTTAAGCGCTAGTAATGTTCACAGACGGTGGGCGTTTCGCTTTCAATTGGTTTTTCGGCACCAAGGACCCGCAAAACAGGGATTCTGGCTACACAACATATTAGAGGATTTCTTCTCTTAATTTAGCAACTGGATTTATTCACTTTTTCGTTATCAGGGCCCGGCAATAAGTTTTTTTCTGCCGACAATCCGACGTTTTTTCGCGCAGCATTACATAACTTTCTCTATACTAGGTATATTACTCCGCAAATTCGTATGTATACGTGAAAGTAAAAATGATATTTCATTAAAATCCGTCCCCTATTTATAATATACTCGTAAAACAGTGTTCAACATACTCTTAATAGTTCGCTTTACCACAATAAGTGGCTCATTTAACCCCACACTGCAGTTAAGTTGATCATTTTTTCGTCAACTACATTTCTGCATCCCATAAAATTTGCTAAAACTTGAAAATTAATAATTCGTATTACCGTTTCTTACATTAACTTAATATTATTATGTAATAAAAGTCTGGCTAGCCTAAGATAAACAAATACAAAAAAATAAAAAGTATGTTAACCAAACTGTTCTAATTATTTTAGTATTATTATTATTATTATTTGGTCAAATGTTAAGTATTTGGCAATTTTTGTTTTTTGATCATTACTACATAGGAGGGGTTCTAGTCTATTGATTGACTAGGGGCTTTGATATTGAATTCCGATCTTGGGTTTACAAGGACTTTTTACACCCACTGTAAGGTTTTTGCTCTGTTTCTTTCAAAATGTTAAAAAATGAAAAATCATTTTATTACTTTTCCACCCTCTATTCATTTCAGGAGAAAAACTGTAAACTTCTATTTAAAAACTGAAAGATGATTGAATTTATCCAAAAATAAAAACGTTACTAACAATATCTCTGCGCACTTTTCTTGTTCTATGCTTCAGTGTTCTTGGGCGAAAACTGCATTGCAATATCGTAAACAGTTTAAAGATATGAAGGTTGTTCATAGTTTGTGCGGCACCTGGTATTTATATTATTTCAGTTATTGTTTTAAACACAGCTCTGAAATATAGAGTTGAAACATGTACTAACTCAGAAAGACATAATACATAATTTACATAATATACATAATTTATAGTTTTACTCTCTCATTGCAGGACAGTAGCCTATATTTACAATATAGGACGGGTGGGCTACGGACCTTCTCCATGTTAGGCTCATTTTTCGTCAGAGGCGTAGTAGCTCAATGCCTTAGTGGTATCGCGGGTTATGACGTGAACTCATAGGTTCGATTCCCCGTTTTCCCTAGATTTTTTTACTCAATAATAATTAGCAATGAGCAGGTCTTTAACACAATATTGTTTACATCCACATTGCTGTGTATTCTTTATTCTTGATTATTTATGTGGCCCTAAAAAGGGCCGTTTTCTCTCTTCAATAAGAGGACCAAAAGCCATCGTTCTCTATCACGGCTTGTAATCTACGCGGAAGTGAAGTCACCAACGTAGCAGAATAGTTGGGACCATGGGCTACCTCCTCCCATGCATCAATCACCACATCCCAGAGAGCATCTGTCGTGGATGGGGGCGCATCTGGCCAATTTTCTGCCATGACACGCTTCGTCCAGTCCAGAACCAGTACTTCCTCCTGCTGTGCAAGCCATTCCTGAACCAATTTACTTTTGTGAACCGACGAGTTGTCATGTTGAAAATACACTTCTCCATCCGGATACATTTGTCGCACCGACGGAACCATAATATCTCGCAAGACATGGAGAAGCCCAGGACGCCGAATTGGTGAACCAGGGGAGCTAGGGTGACACCATTTCTCAGTTCGGTTCAGTTGAAACGTGCCACCAATTTTCCTGGATGCTCGAGAACTGTTAGGAACCGCTTAAGGGACACGGGACTTCGGTCCCGCAGGGCAGCGGGTGCCATCGAGGTGACCTTCTATCCTGTGGAGAACTCCAATGCCACGTGCAGAAATCCATCCCCAACACACTACAGATACTCGTCCAGATCGCGTACTCTGATGCACATATTCCGGATAATGACGAGTCCCCCGAGGTCTGTACACTCGTACTGGCCCGTCATTTGCAGAGGAAAAAACCGACTCGTCGGAGAAAATTACATTTCCCCAGTCACGATGAAGGTTGTCCTCGGCAAATGCCAACCTGTAGAGCCTATGATCCTCGGAGAGCCTCTCCTTAACCGCTGCCCTGCGGGACCGAAGTCCCGTGTCCCTTAAGCTGTTCCTAACAGTTCTCGAGCATCCAGGAAAATTGGTGGCACGTTTCAACTGAACCGAACTGAGAAATGGTGTCACCCTAGCCTGGTTCACCAATTCGGCGTCCTGGGCTTCAGTAGACACACGCCACAGACCGGTACCAGCATGTCTTCCCACTTCCCCTGTTTCTCGATACTGCCGCAACCACCTACGTGCAGTAACGGGTGGTACCCCGTAACGACGCCCGGCCTCCGAAGCAGAGAGAGTCCCATTTTCAACCAACGCTACGACTCGCTCCTTGACAGACCGATCGTAATGCGACATGGTGAAAAAATGCGGGTTTGTCGCACGGCGCAGCGTACCGCGGCGCTTCGAGAGAGGGGAAATGCGAGGGGCGGGTTCCGTCCTTAGGGGTATAGTCAAGAAATGAGAATATTTTCTGAAGTTAACTATCCACTCCACGCAATTTTGCGTAGTGTAACGATTATGGACAATTTTCTGAAATAACATAGCATAATGTTCTATGCGAAGTGGTAGCAGTACGCTTTTTCGAAATTTTGATTGATAAAAAATATTGGCTGCATACATTGTAATACAGTCTAGTTTTTTGATATTACAATTGTTTGGTGATGGAAACACCCAGAATAACGTTCGTAAAAAAACTTTTAATTTTAACTTACGTCCATTGAACAAAATAATTTCCTTACCGTGTGATAAGTTGAAGCCCTGATGAGTCCCAACGAAAAAAGTAATTTTAATCCATTAATAGAGTACTTTATGATAAAATGAAGCTGAATTGTAATAGAATAATATTTTGTTATTTCGAAAACAAGAAACTTGTTAAATGATGACATTCAGCGGCAATGTAGTGTAATATTCATTTTTCACCACTTCCGAACCAATATTCCGCGTCCGTTTATTTTCCGACTCCCAATTAACCATTAGAGAAAGCATCTCCGTTCTGGTAGACTTCTTGGAACGGCATACCGTACTATTTACCTTATTATTACGAAAATGGTTATTCGAAAAAAATTTAAAACTGAATCATTTTCTTGAGAAACTTCAATAAAATATTTCAATAGTCTTTAATTTTTTAACTTAATTTAATTAATTTAAATTAACTTAAGTTCATTCACAATTAACTTTATAATTAGTGCGTAATTACATGAATTCAAGCGGATTGCTAAGGCTGTATTAGTATTTTTGTGCTACTATGGGATTAAATGAAAAAAATAGTTCACGCATTGGATGTGAACTAATTCTCCATTTCATTGAAAAATTTTCAATTAGTAAATAGAACTAATTCTTTCGAGAAGACACCATTTTCTTCAATTTCTTTAATACGATAAAATAATATTTAAATTTTTTCCTGATGATTCTAAACACTTAGGAATTATATTCTACAACTTGTAAAGAAACCGATAATAATATAAATGACCGTTTTTACAAAATATATTTATATTACGAGACATGAGATTTGAAATGAAATGTGCAATATTTCCTGTAGCAGACGTCGACACAGTGGCTTTGGGGGAAAGTGTTCTTCGCGACCTTTCCCCTGTCCTCGCAAAAGTGTCGGCGCCGCGAAGGCAACCTTCCAAAATGCGACAGTTGCAACAATTGTTAACAAGAAGTCTCGTACATTTAATTTAAAATCACATGTCTGAAAGTATAATTTTATACTCAAAATACTATCAAAACATTACGTGTTGCATCATTACATTGTATATTTATGATTACCTATTCCTATTGAGACTACGTAATACGTGGTGCCATTTAAAAAATTAAAGATAATTACATTTCTCGAAAAGTAAAAATATTTCGAACAATATCTCCGCGGTGTCTACTAATGTTTGAAAGTAGGGTGTGAGAACTGTAAGTTTGAGATGGCCTGTTAGAATTTACGAGTTTCGTGAACTTCTGTAAGAACTCAACATTTCAAGAGTTCGGTTCAATAGCAAGGCGGCTCGACTAAGTGACCTCTCTGAGGGTCATTTCAAAACATAGGCGTCTGAGGGACGTTATATACTTCCATTCAATGGAAATGGAAACAACGTAAATTAATGTAAAGAAGTGTTTTATACGTTTTATACGTGTTTTATACGTTAACGATTTTATACGTCAAGAACTTGTTCCCACAAAAGGGTGTAACGAAGCATTCTCCGGGGGAGGGAAGTATTATTGGGTTGGTGCAACATTCTACAGACTCCGCCTCTAATGACTTGTAAGGCGAGGATAATGGGGAAAACTTCCGAGGATAGGCCACTTGAATTACTAGAAGAGCCAATAATAAGTGTTGCTTGCCGTAGAATTGAGGATTCCTCAAGCCCGGTGTAAAATATATATTTTTACTCTTTAATTTATTAACAAATGAGACATCATTGAATTCCTCTATTGAATTATTCATTTCAGGTAAAAACAATGTATAGTTCTATTTGAAAATTCGCATGTGATTCAATTTCACCAAAATTAAAAATAATACACAGAATATATCTGCTGCATAAAACTTGCCTCGTGGAATAAATATGAAAATGATCTATCGTGTCACCGTTCTGTTCAAAACCACTTTGCAAAATTATTTGTTGATAATCAATTTCCTTTCTAGACGATAAACATATTGGCATACACTTTTTACCACTGAATAGATTGCACCCAAACACAAAGAAATATTCACATTTGCAGGACAACGGTCTCAGCGTTTTGAAATTTGCAAGAGAATTTATTTATAAGACAGACGAATCAAAATAACCAAACTAATGTTTCAAAGATAGATTAAGAATAGAAATGAAATTTATAAAGTTAAAAAACAGCTCATGAGCAGCAATTTCCACCGATTTGTCGTAAGTCAGAAAACGTTAATACAATTTAATCGGCAGAAAGCAAGACAAAAATATTTGAATTTTATACTTGACTCCCAAGAGCGAATGAATTGTTTGCAAACAAATGAGGGTCGGCATCAGATGCTACGATCCTCTAACCAATTGCGTGTCTCGAAAACGAAACGCGATAGCTCCCGTTGCATTGCGGAATTTGGCATCTTGTGTAAAGGGAATTGAAATGAGGAAATAAAAAAAGAATTGCAAAATTTGTAAATTTATAAACAATTTCCAAATTTTACAATTCTAAAGTGGGAAGGGTTTTCTGATGTCCCAGAACCGAAAACTGCGAATTAACAATTTTGCAACAATTAACAATTTTATAAACAATTCCGTAATGTGCGCTATTCTTGCCGGGGAGTGTCCCCAAGTTGTCTCTGATTTGATGATAGCAAAATAACAAATTTGACATGAGATGCAAATTAATTGCTTAATATCTAGTTTAATTGTTACTTTAGTGATAAATATACAGTTGGTCTTTGAATTTTAGTTTCTTTAATTGAAATGGTTCCCTAGCTGTCCTAACGATTCGAGAAAGACAGTATTTTGCATTTTTGCAAATGTAATATACATATGAACAATTGAAAATATGCAATTATAATCGTTTTTCTTATCGCAAAATTCTGTAGTAAACTGGTCATTTGATAAAGTTCATAAATTGTGTTTGGACAAGAATATTGGAATTTAAATGTGTATAAGAACGTAATTGTTTTAAAATTAGTGTTATTTTATCTGATATCAATGTAATTTCTTCAAAAAGAATTGTGTTAACAGTGGTTAAGTGCTATGTGTTCATATATATTTCAATGAATTTACTTTCGTGTTCATACAAGTGTTTCTTCCATGTATTTTTTATTTGAAAATACTTCCACATCTGAACTAGCGGCGCCCGCCATTTTGTACGTCGTAATTTTGTTAGGGCACTCCCCCCTGCGTTGAGATTGGCTACGATGGTTTGTGAGGCTCCGCCTGCGACGTTTCGTCATGACCAGGGCTGGCCAAGCCGTGCAAAAGCTGAACTTAGCCGCAGACGGCCGCGATCAATTTATGTTTCCAGTACTGTACCAGTACTCATTCGCTCGCAACCACCACCCGCTCGCAACACAATTCTCTGCTATTCGACCACTAGAAGCGACGTGGTCCATGCACGCATTTTTAAGTTCATGAAACGGTGATTTATTTCCACCTCGTCAAATGTCAGGACTCGTGCAAGGATTATTTCCTCTTACTCGGTCGGTGTAATGGCCAAAAAGAACAGTTCGTGAAACGATGGATAGCACACCATAAAACACTCCGCAATGATCGACTACTCCTTCCACAACATTTGGCAGAGCGTCTCCACTACTCTCCTCAAGAAATTTTAGAGGGACT
Source organism: Teleogryllus occipitalis (assembly GCA_011170035.1). NCBI lineage: Eukaryota > Metazoa > Arthropoda > Insecta > Orthoptera > Gryllidae > Teleogryllus > Teleogryllus occipitalis. The sequence continues at coordinate 4,284 of BLKR01012261.1, read as the reverse complement.
CTCCTCTTCCAACAGAAAAAAAATAACACTGCCACGGGTTCCCTCGGTTTTTCCTCGGGAGCCAATGGCAAGATGCAGTTCCTGATCTCATCTTACAAATTTTTCATTGGCCATTGTGGGTTTCGCTCCACTTGACCTATGCCGACGTCAGGCGATGACGTCGCCAACGCAGCACGTTTAACTTGGCGGACCGCCTAAACCAACGTTTCGATTCGCCGTTACACGCCAGCTCTGAGAGACTGCGCGGGGGGGGGGCTGGGGATCCGCGGCTTTTTTAAGGAGGCTAACCGCGACGGCGTGTTTTTGAAACTATCCATATGCGTAGGTTGATTTATGGTGGGAGGACTCGGAGCGTGACAAGGCAGGCCAACCATACGGGGAACAACGGAGGTCACCAAAAAAGACAGCCTCCTCATTTTTTTATGTGGACTCACCCCGCCAAATGTGTCCGATGTCGAATACTCGACATCGGCGCCGGTCAAAACTTTTTTTGACCAAAAAAAGAGGATTTCAAAAGCCACTGCGATGCAGCCACCGACCACTGGCGAACATGGGGCGCCATGTCCCCGTGTCCCCCGCGATTAACGACCCGGACGCGAGTGCTTTTGCGTCGCACTCCTTTGATCGTAGGAGAGAAAGGGCATACCCATCAAATGTGGAGTTCGTGTTGTCGCTGAAACCCCAACGGAAATTTTTTATGTAAACTTTTTAACACGCCATTGGATCGAAAGCAACCCCGCCAATGCTCCCCGAAGTCGATGATGAGCAATCAGAGACCGGGTTGCGTGCGGAAGAAGTTACGAGCTTTTGTGATTCGAGAGGCAGGGCCGCTAAGGCTGATGGAGATGGGAAGATGAGATGAGTTAAATCAAGATAGAGTTTGAGACTCACTAAGAGAGCGCCTCGAGTGCACAGATTAATGACCGAAGTGCCTCGAGTTCGGAAATTTGACGTGAAAGTTCAGATGACAAATTCATTTGAACTGCGAAAATGATTTCGGCATTGAGAGAAACTCGAGGAAGGCACTATTTCCTGCGTTTTTGAGAGCCTTTAAATTATCACTACGATCGTGAGAGCTTTAACCACCCTTATGTGATAGCCACAATAGGCGTAATCACCCCATTGGCTTCGCCAGGTAATGTGTCCACATCACCGTGACCATCGAGGACGGGTCATTGCCACGGCGCGACAAGAGGGTGCCTGGGTGCGTGCATGGCCGAGGTTCAGCCTCCTGCCATGTGCATGCTCATATTCATCCTCATAATCATACTAATTATTAATAAAATGTGTTATAAGAGTGATTAATATTGACCTTGCGATCGTGAACTCAACCCCAGCGGCATGTTACTATATATATATATATATATATATATATATATATATATATATATATATATATATATGTGTGTGTGTGTGTGTGTGTATTAAGCGTGATAGTATGAATGCTCGTGAAGCGAGCTTAAAATTCTCAGGAAGCAGATCTTTTGGGTTTGAGAAAGGTCTGAACCTTTGACAATGAATGAGATGAAATACGAATGAAATGAGAATATATTCAATGAAAAATTACAGTGGCACAATTATATAATAGGATTATGCACTTTAAATAGTTGGTCACTGAAGAAAAAAAACAGAAAACAAGGCAAAACAAAAAAAATTTGGCGTCACCTCGACTGCCTGAACACACTTTCACCAATTACAATTCACAATTTGCTCATTCCTCTTTCTAAATTTTCATTTACTCCTTTTTTTTCTCTTTCTACTGTCTAGTTTTTCCGTGCACGGCTTTTAAAATGAATTGTACACTTGTTTTAAGGTATCCCGTTCACAGGTGCTAGCCTTGGGCTTCGCACTCACTATAACACTGAACTTTAAAGAGAAAAACAATAAAATGTAACATACACGTTACTTAAATCTGACCCCTTAACATATCACAGAAAGCAATTACTTTTAACACAATACAATAAACTATGACTTTTCCAGATAACATCAACTGTACAACATGTAAAAATCATGAATTATTTAAGTAAAATTGTACAAGGTATGGCCTCTTTGAATGAATTCAATAACACGCGCGGTAAATGAACTTGAAACTGCCACTCACATCGTTCGGAATACTTCTCCCACCTATTCTGGACTTTTCACCCACTTTTAAGTCAATCACTTCACTTGCTCTCTCAAATATTGTGAATGTTAATGCGAAGAATGTTCGTGCACTCCGCTTTTTAATTACATCACTTTCGTTGATACGCTTCTCAAGCTAACTTTTAACTACCAAGTTAAAATAAACTCCTATGCTATCAAGTTACAATCGCCTTCAGAACTCAGTCTAGTCGCCGTCGCTGCTGCAATCATAGAGATCTCCTCCGAGGCGCGCCGCGATACTTATGGTACTCGCGCCTGGGGAAATTTTGGAGGGGTGAATATTCTCCTCTTTTCGTGCCCTCCCGGAAAAACATTATTCGCTAGTTCGGGCGTCAGAGTTCGAAAAGCTATGGGTAGATGGCGCGTTTACAAGCCATCGCTCCGCCGCGTACCCTACTCCTCTCTGTTCGTGGGCTTCTTTTCGTAGCCGATGGTGGCGTTATGGGGTTGTCTAATGCCACGACGTCACAATATATATAGTAACCGTTCACGGTGTGAATCGGATATTGCATGTTCAATAAGAAACTTAAGTAATTTTACTGCGGCTTCCTATTTTAATTAGAATTTTTTAACAAGCTTCCTATTTTAATTAGAATTTTTTAACAAGCAAACAAATACAATTAGCCGCTGCAATAATATGCCAGACTATGGGCATTCGCGCTCCCAGCTTCGTTTATTAGAGTCCTTCCGCATGTGGGCGGGAAAAGAAGCTGAGCGTCACCCGATTACATGTCATTTATAACTTATCTTATCGCACCGACGTGATGACTTCGTCTTCACGGCGGGATGTTGGCGGTGGCCTTCCTCAGCACAGCGGCGGTGACCCAGTGAGCACAGCAGCGCAGATTCAGTTTCCCCCATTCTCCAGCCAGGCGGATTGACGGACGAACGCGCGCAACTATCGGGCCCACTGTGATGTCGGCGCGGCAGGCGTACACGCAATAATTGCCGGTTGTTTCCCGCTCAAGTTCATTGCCGAGATGATAATAATTGCCTCCTAATGCATTAGTGGTCCCACTTCTTTTGGCTCGGAGGTCCCACGTTCAAGGCACAAGTCATAAATGCTAACTTATGCAAGCTCGTATGCGTAAAATGCCTCGAGCTACGAGCCCGAAATCGGAATGGCAATATTGAAGTTGCGAGTTGAAAGTTTAAAAGCTTAGTAATTTTGAAAGTATTACACTGGAGTAACAATTACGATGTTGTAAGTTGAAAGATGCGAATCTGAGTAATGAAGTTAAGTCAAGTGATTTGGAGGTCTCGCGCGCGTCCAGACGAAGGCTTCTATCTCCCCCCTCTGATCGGAATGCTTTACCGTGATTCGTTTAGCATTAGCCAACGAGAGCGGTGGCGGGGCGACACTCGACCCAATGGCGCGCGAGCTATTACAAAGAAGAAATTTCCGTTGCATTTTTGGCGTGAAAGTTAGCTGCCCGGTCCCTCCGGGGTGGGTACGCAGCGGTCGGAGAAATGCAGTGCGTCTGGGCAATCTTTTTAAAATTATTTACTGGCCCTTTACTAACCCTTGGCCGACGCGCATGTGCGCATAGCGAATCGCTAACCTCTGCGCTCTTTTGGAAAGGGTCGATCGGCCGTTCCTTCGCACGTGCGTCCATGGCGAATCGCGTAGCGTTTCATGGCATCACGACTCGCGCAAATGAAAAGGGCGGCGCTCCGTTACTCCGCGTCTGTCCCTCGTACATAATACGTTTCTTTTTGAACGCTGACCTGAGCGGGGTGGGTTTGTCATAAGTGACAAAAAACGTTGCCCCTTTGAGCATTTCGTGGGCTGTGCGACGTGGCACGCGCTCGTCAACTCGAGCATGAATTTCTATAGGATCTCTGCGGAATCGTAAATCCATGCCGAGCGCGGCGGCGGATGGCCTGCTGTTGGCCGTGTGCCTGTGTGGCAGCGGTCGGCGGACGGTCTTTGGAGAGCGGGGGCGGACGGGGGGCTTCGACCGTACCACACCGCGCGGGTATTGAAGAAATATTTCGCTTAATCGCGGATGGGATTCTCATGCTCGTTCACGGAGGGTGTGACGTTACAGTTGATTGAGAAGAGTGGCGACGACACTAGAAGATCTGAAGATCTTTGGAATTCCCTGCATCAGAAATAATAAAGGTAGTTAGGTAATCGGT
>BLKR01012260.1:0-21581 GCA_011170035.1 Teleogryllus occipitalis | reverse complement strand
AATTCCGGCCGCGAAAGCCTACGCTCTCGCGATGGAGAGTCGAGGAAGAAAAGGCGAGAGGAAGGTTGTACGGATTCTCTTCTCTTGTTGATGTGTTTACTGTGTTTACTGATTAAATAAATTTGTTATCGAAATACAAGTATATGTATATTTCATGGACAAGAAGAAGAAACCATAACAACCTCCAACTCAGTGGAGACTTCTTTGATTATGAACCTTGGTGGACGACATTTTGTTCCAAACTGTTTAGTGTTGGAATTCATGGCACTGAGGCGATTTTTATTTCCAGGAAAGGAATTAATTTCCAGAACGTTGTGTTTCTTACGTTCACTACAGCCGAGGTTCAGAGTCCATTTTAACCGAATCTTCTTTTGTTTATTTGTAATGTAAGTGAACCAGTGACTTAAGTTCACTGTAACAGAGTGTACACTATATCTAATTTTACTACAACCGGAATCGACTTTTCTAATCACAAACTTTTTTCAATTCGTGCATGAGAAAGTTTCAAATACTAAACATTGCATCCCAAGGATGTCTTAAATTCAGGAAAATGTTTTTAGAATGTCTGAACGAATTTCGTCTTTTTCAGAGGAAATACGAGAGAGCTTTGATCAGTTGGAAAACAGCTCGAAAGATTTCTACAGATGGCTCCTAAACGGCGGTCTTATTTACAAATCAAGGGTAATGTATAAAATACATGGTAGAACGTTTAATCGGATTAACGTGGATCGAAAGTAATCGGCATTAATTAATATCCTAATAAGCCTGAAATTACAGAGCATGAAATGAAACATGTACATAGAAACTTATTCAAATAAAATTAAACATTCAAGTTAGATCCTTACAAACGTCCTACCATTTTTACATAAGTTTTAAATGTGAAAACATTCATACTGGAACACATCATCGAATGTTTCTGACAACGGAGTGGGAGTAACCTCCAAAATGTAATAGAACGTTCTTTAAGATCCCATTGTTCAGATTACGACGTAAAGAAACCACCGTGTTTTTAGAACCTACGAGTAGGACGCATCATTTCTCATTTATAAAGCTGTAGCTTTCTAATACAATCGTCTCAGCTTCTATAGCTGTGGAACGAAAGAAAAACTCAGATTGCCCAAGTATAGTAGATACGGTGATGGGAATACGCCATGCTCGCCACAATGTCTCCCAGGAGTGGATAATATATAAACACGGGCCAGGACTGGGAACATTGATAGCTGGCCGAAATCGAATTAATCTGACCATACAATGCCAAATACATACATACAAATCGGTTTGCAGATGAAAAGCAAAGTTTCTGATTGTCGGTGATATTTATATTAGTAAAAAAGCGTTTCCTCTCTTTTTATGAAAATCATTTATTTCAGATGAATTGTAACTACGTATCATAACTTGATTAATTAAATCAGGTTACTAATGTAAAAACTAACTTTACCGGACGTTAAAAACATCAAACGGTGAAAGTAAATTAGCTCAAATGAGCTCGAGGCCACAGTGGAATATTTGCACAAGTTGACTCTAGGGGAGCAACTAGGGAAAAAATTAATGCGAAATAAATGTCATAAAAAACAGAGGGTATGCTTTTTTACTCATACAAATCGATTTTATGATCACCTGGAGGTTTCAGTAGTACCCTCAAGCGATTTTGTGTAAATGGCGTCTTATAAATAGTTCAAAACCATATAAAGTTTTATATCCTTAGCAATGACCCCGTTATATGTCTAAGGAATCTTACACCGTGAACAGGGGATGAAATTTATATCTTCGTACGATGCTTTGCTTGCAGGTTTGCCGTAAGCACAAAGGACAACCTGTCCCCATGCAGGCAGGTGCACTGCCTTGTGGCGAGATGGTCTGGAAGTGCGAGATCTACCCGGAAGATTTCAGCCACTCCATCCCCGTACGTCCATCTTTTACTTTAATGTAGAATAGAAAATTTCATTGGGAGATATGAAACGAGTATTGTTATTTAACCTGCATGAATGGCGGTGATTAGCCATCTTCTTAAACGTTAGTTTGGTTATTTTTGGTACAAAATCCGATGTAGTGTTTTTCGGTTAGTTACAGTTCTTAGTTACAGCCATTTCATAAGATACGTAAATATATTGATTTGAGTGTCCGGGTATATCAACTGCTTTGGCAGTTAGTACCGTAAGTGTAATGCATGTTTTTATCGTGTGAGCTCGCTTCTCGAGAGATCCGCGCCGACCTGCACACTTGTGTGCTTCTTCAAGTTTCAACCAGGTATTTGCCACCAGCTGTGCTCCGCCCTAGGCGTGTCGTTTCCGAGAGGTCTCTCAACGTGTGTGCAAGTGTAGTGCATGTGTGGCAGATGCTGAAGGGGTCCATGTTCGAGGAGGCGTCGCTGCGGCCGGGGGAGGTGCTGCTGCAGGCGTGGCACTGGGCGCGGTGCACGCCGCCCGCGCGCGTGGCGCTGCTGCTGGGGGTGGAGGTGGCGATGGTGGCCGACGTGCGCCGCCACCTGCGCGCCGTCTGCTGCGTCGCGCTGCAGCGCTGCCCCGCGCGCCTCGGCCGCGGCGGCCGCACCGTGCAGGTCACGCCTTCTTCCCTTCCCAAATTATTTTTAATTATTTATTTATTTCACGTCAAAAAACAGTAAAAACTGCGTATGACGTGCTATGGGAAAAAGTGAATTGTGTGCACATTTTCAAAATTCTGTGATCCCTACACTAAGTCATACACTACTTAAATTTTAAAAAAAAACATGTAATAAAATCTATTTTCAAGGATAAATAAGCAATAAATTTTGGGCTCTTATTCATGTTGTCCTTCGGAATAATACTTCCTGCCACGACAACATGGAAACGATAACTTGAATAGTTGTATTTCCCACTGAATTCTAGAAGACGTGCACAGAACATGAAGTTACATTTATGTCCAGAAGCAACACAAAGGGCCATCTTAGCATTTGCTCAATGGATCAGGGCAACTGGACGAAAAACCTGATCGATATGGGGGTCATTAACCCAGAAGGTGCGATACAATACTTGTTACATATTGTTTAGAATTATACAGTCCAATGGTAAATAATACATTAAATATCACTGTTAAAATTAATGTCACTTTCCTTGTGATGCTCAGTATAGTCTTTAATTGTATCCGACATCGGTAACCATGCTCCGTGAAGTCACGGAGGCTAACCAACTCCAGACACCGCTGGTTCCAGGAGGGGTCTGGAGAACGTCTGGGAATCTCGGAGAACTAACGGCGCCGAGCCCGTGGCCGAAGGCGTAAAAGGGAAGGACTCACTGCATCTGACGATGACTGGTCATATTAACGCAGGATTACTCCACGTTCCACGACAGTGGGAATGATCAGAGAACGTTGTTACGAAAAACGTAATAGATATTTTAAATCTTCGAACTTTATCTTCTTTCATAAAAAGTATCCTACAAAGCATTCATTACTTGCTAAAAAATTCCTCTTCTATAATTAACTCCAAGCCAATATTTATCAGGCACCCCTGCTATTGAATAAGGGTCATTCACACTACGTAGTGTGAAAGCTTGATTAAGATTAACTATGACTGGAGAATGACTCAGTGGATTAGGTTATTGAGTAAAAATAGGATACGTGTTTCAGACATATGTGAGAAAGTAAAAATGGAATAGTTTTAAAGACTATTCTCATAAAATTCGCGGAAATTTGTTATATAAGTTAAATATGTTTTACAAATATAATAAGATGTTAGATAAAAATATTGTTGCTTCAATTATATTCAAAAGGGATTTGTTTGTAAAAATATAACATAAAAAATAAAATATTATATTTTTTATTATTTTCTTGTTAGCTGTTCCTTTATTTTAAGAAAATAAACGCTCACCTATGTCGATTTCATAATATTGATAATTTGATTTGATAGAAAAAGTTAAATTTGTATACTACAAAGAATTTTAATTTATTCACTTTATAATTTTAATTTATACATTATAGTTATTTATTTTTATGCCACTTGTGCTTAATTATTATCATTCAAATTTATCTTGGACCTCTCTTGATGAAAATCGTATCTTCGCTCATGGTCCTATTCCTGCCTTTGAAATTTCACATCTAAGATGCACGAGGGCTATTCTCTCTGTTTTTTTCCCCTAATTCAAACAGGTAGACATTGGCAATGTGTAGCGAGTAATCGCTACGCTTCTACATTTTGAGAAGTAGAAAATTTTGATGTTATGGTTTTTAATGAACGTAGACACTTTATTTTGACAGTAATCATTTCGTAAAATTTCTGAAAATGTTTTACTGTTGTTTCTTTTGAATACCCCTTTATCAACCTCGTATTTACAGATTCAACTATTTTGTATTATACAAATCTGGGAAAGTCTTCCCTGAATATGTATCTGATATTAATTGGTTATATTTTTCCTAATAACACACTTCAAAATAATATAGTAAGTATTCTAAATTTAGTATATCCAGTGAAGATTCTACTTTTACTGTCTTGTATACCAGTATCGTAGTGTAGAGGAAGTATTGTAATACTGCAGAAAAAAAGTGCTACAACAGCACATAATTTCTCGCATTATTTGTCACTTTTGCAATTTTCTAAAATTCAGAGTTCAACGAGAACGGGACGAGTGCAATTTTTCGAGCGTCCTTTGTTCTATTGGGGGGGGGGGGATTAAAGAAAACATTTGTAGCCGTTTGAGTAAAAAAACATTCCGAGTTGCCTTTACTTCTAGCACCAAGCAATAATGCTCTTGATGTCTCTCACAGATTCCCGAAATCGGTCACCTCAAAGCCCAACGCAAGGACATGGGCGTGCTGCTACGAAGCCTATTCGGCTTCAGCCACTGAGCTCCTTGCACCAGAGAGCATCCCCTCAGCAGAAATCGTAAATGCAGCCAGATATCAAATAACCATCATCACTTTTTTACAAATCATTGAATCAGATATATAAAACATTTTTTTAAAATATTGCTTCTTAAAAGTATTCATTAATTTTTCAAAAATATCTTTTGTTCCCATTTAAGTATTCCGTTTCTTGTCAGTCGAGAAGTTCAGATAATTTGCATCCTTTTTACTGTATAATAACGGGGAATGAAAAACAATTTATTCTGAATTGACACACAAACATCACTTTCATCCTTGTTACTGTTAAAAATGTCAATGAATCAATGAAGTATTTTCGCTATAAATATTCATTTATTTTTCTGATTATTTTCAAGAGGTAAAGTCGGGGTAACTAATTATTTTGCATGTTTACTTTAAGCCACTTTCACAATGCTCCTCACTGACATTGCTCGTTTGCTTTGCCGCATGGCGACCAGTAACGTCTGGCACGACCTAGGCCTGACATTTCAGCCGAAATGCCAACGGTATGGTTACGTGGTTCGTGTCGCGTGTAGTGCTACGTCTGCTTAGGAGCACAAATCTGTGAGCGTGCGTGCGTGCGTGCGTGCAACGGAGCAGCACACCCATGTCCTTGCATCATGCCTCAAAGAACGTTCGCCATATTATTACCATCCCCGCACCATCGCCGTTTTGCAGGTGGCGCTGGTGCGCTTTGGGATGAACGGTTTGCGCTGCGTGGTGTTGGCAGCCCTGGAGCCCGACAGGGACCTCCTGCGCCTGCGCGCCTGCCACTGCGCGAAGGTGAGTCCGCACGCCCCTGCGCCCACCCTGTGCGTTTCTTCAAGGTGGCTCGGAGGACAAGTACAACTGATTAACGTATTAATTATATGAATTATTATATCTGATCTAGATAACCGTTAACCACTATACACAAATACCGCACGATCGATTTTTCCGCCACAGAGGCAGAATACAAAGTACTCTTCAGATATAACTCGATATAGCATAGAGAATATCTAAACTCAACCGTAAAGCTTGAGAAACGCAGTTCCCATGTAGAGAGAAGAAATATAGAACACACCACGCGCGCAATTCGAGACTAGTCCGCCATACGCCAAGCCTTGCGGCGTGGAGGCGGAGGTTGAGGCGCGCTGGGCGCAGGCGCAGGCGGCGGCGCGGGCGTGCGCGTGGCGGGGCTCGCGGCTGGCGCAGCCGGCGGCGCCGCTGCGGGCGCTGTCGCGCTGGCTTCACCCGTCGGCGCGCGTCATGGCCGACGCCGCCGTGGACGTCGGGCAGCTGCTCAGCCAGGGCTTCCGTGTGCTGGCGCGCGGCCCGCAGATGCCCGACATCGAGATGCTCCCGCTCATGGACCTGCTCACGCGCTGCCTGCCCGCCGTCATCCAGGTAACACGCTTCAGACGTCATTTGGCTTTCGGGTGCGTTGTCTGCTGTGGTCATAGGTGAAGTGCATGCTATTGCCCGGGTGTTCTTCTCCCGCCGGAACGTTAGATCCGACGTCGACCGACACGACTCTCCAATGTGTGGTAGTAACGCACGTAAATAAATGTTTATGTGGGTGGGTGTGTTTGTAAAGAGGCAAGGATAGCAAGGAAAGATCACGCGCGGTCTGTGACGGGTTTGTTAGGATCAGTGGCGTAGCATAGTGGGGGCTGTAGGGGCCGCCTACCCCAGGCAGCATTTTTACACTGAAAAAAAGGATACCATAAATCCCAACAAGGTTTCAATAGTTACACAAAACCTTCGTATGCGAAACAGAGACCTTGTTGCTTTACTCCCTTTCCTGGTTACAACAGCATCTAAGATTGCTGACCTTGACGGAACAACCGGCCTGTGATTTCTGAGGGGTTGATGTTGCTTCATAAAGTCTTCACCTGTCGACCTCATCAAGCCTAGTCATGTTGCAGAGCACTAGCTGGCCACAGCAGCCAGGTACCTTGTCAGATTAATTACTTACTGAAGAAAATATACATTGAAAAACATTCAACATCTGTTAAACACGCACACAAATATGCGTGTGTGTGTGGGGGGGGGACAGGAAGTTGCGCGCGCGCGCCGAAGCTTTCTGTAACCTGACCGCAACGCAATATTATCCGTTAATCATAAGAAAAATCCTGATTTAAAGAAGTACAAGTGTAGGTTCACTACATAAGAACTAATTTGAGCCAGGTTGTTAAATTAACCTTGCATCAAAACTACTGCAAAAGAAGAAGGAGACCAGTGCGAACTGCATGCGTGTTGCTGGGCGATAAGGACCTGATATCAGCCGAGGATTGACGAGGGTCAGCAGCGAGCGTGGGAGAGGGTCAGGAGGAAGGGCGTGACGCGGCTCGTTGGACCGCAACGTCGCGCCGCCGATCGGCCTGCAAGGACATATTATTCAGTTCATTTTGGAAGGGCTAAGAGTGACTGGCCCTTCAGGAAAATTTCTTCGAAGTAGCGAAAATCGCATCATTGTGAAAGTTTTCAATTTGTTATTGTAGAAAAATACGTCGTTGGCAAAGCAAATCGTTGAACGTACTATGAGTTCACTGGTAAGTACCGTATTGAAACTTATCGTGCTGCATCAGTGTGAAAGGATATCGGTGGATATCTTTTAATAGGCGCCAGACTACAGAGTCTAAATTACCTCTTTGAAGTGAAAATTTTATTTCATTGGGAGTAAACGGACGAATGAAGTTCGAAAGAAAATGATACCTTCATTTACACCGCCTATTTGAAATCACACCAGAATTGTCAACCAAAATTAAAAGAGAATGGTGGAATGGAATTGTAACTTTTAGGTACGTATATATTTCTATCATGAGTTGTAATAATAGAAAGGCATATATATTGATTTATGTGCATTTCTATTGGACATAACGTACAAAACGTGTCCATTAATCCAGCTCAAAATTACTTTAATGTAAATTGTAAAATTCCTCTAAAAGCTTATGTCGAACAAGATAAACAATTATTTCGTTTTACATCATCGGTTTGAATCCTTTTAATTCAAATTCTAATGTTGTTAAGTGCATATAGAGGGCTTGGCTTCCAAACTCATTATTTTGCATTTATTTGTGCTTTTTTTAATAGTCAAAAAAGTACCTGTTAAAAAATTTAAGTTATTTGATTAGTTTTTAATACTCAATTAAGCATTAAAAATTCGTATTAAAATTTTAAATTAATAATTAATTAATTTTAAATTAATAATATTTATTATGTTGCCAATTCATTGAAATAATTTTAATATAATCTTGAAGTGTCATTAATGGTAATTAGAAATTGTAGAATTAATTGTTGTGTATTATTTCCATATGTTATAAGTGTACAGAATTTTGATTACTGTATTTAAATTGAGACTAAAGTCTATCATGTTCTGTAAATAATTGAACAAAATAATAATGCATTTCTCTAAAAAACTGTTGTAAAACACTTTCTATTTTTTATTTTTTTTTATTTTTCAATAATTATCACTTCAATTATATTTTCAAATACTGTTGTATTAATTTTATTTTTTCGGTAGTTTTTAGCACAGGTGATGCAAATTGGTCATTGAAACAGGTTCATTGATGCAGATATTCATGGATATTGTTAATTCTAAATGCCTATTGCATTCTACGACAAGATCATGAAGATGTATTTGAAGGTGATGCCAATATATATTTTGCTAATTTTGCAAGCATCATGGACTTTTGTGACTTCATTCATATTTAACATTCACAAAATGTGTATACATTGATGGTTCAATTTTTTTAGTGTGTATCATTTTTGACCAGGCAAGTTATTTTAAAATTCTCATTAGGTAATATAATTTGTGTTAAAATTCTGTTATAGTTTCAATGTGTATTATGTAGTAGTGCTCTCAGAACGACTACAAATGAATATGAGTAATATAAAAAATTCACATTCCCACTAGAAAAGTGTCATTAACTTCAAAATGCTGGTTTTTCAGGACATTGTTTTACAACTAGAGTTCTGAATCAAGTTCGTGGAGTGTGACAATTTGTAATTTTCTTTTGAAAGATTATTAATTTTTACTTTGGTTTCCAAGGAAAAAAGGTTTCAAGTTTTTCATAATTTAGGGTTCTCCATAGTGTGCTGTTTGTGGCATATAGTATGGATAACACTGCATTCTCAAACATGCAATGATTTTGGCTATTATTCATCTTCAAAATTACCAGAGAAAAATATCTCAAATTGTGCTAATGATTTTTGGGCAAAGAAATGCCATTACTGTTGTAATAGTGTTGACCTTGATAATTTTCTGAAACATTTCCCTTGCCAAGTGAACAAAATACTTTTCTCTTAAAATAAAATAATTCACTATTACTAGACATGATTCTCGTGCCCTTTAAAATGCTAAAACCTGCATACATATGCCAGATAAAATTTGACAAAACATGCACAATCAAATTTTAGCTTGTTTTTTTTTCATTGTCTTTTGAAACAGGAACACTACACAATTTTTCAAAATTTTACTCAGTCAAATTCATCCTTTTGTGAGAAATGAATCTTATTGAACATTCTACTGCATCACCAAATGTAATTGGAGCATATTTGTAAGATGGAATCTGAGCTAATGTGAGGTCAAATTCTGCATTTTCTGCTCGTGAATCACAAATTCTTTTTCTTTAAATTTTATAGAAGTTTTAAATCGAATTTGAATTTATTGGTTTATATAATGTTTCCTTGGTAGTCATACTTGCATGTCCAAACACTAATTTCAAAGACATTGTAATATCTTCAACAACATTTAATGACTTCAATAGAGGTAACCCTACTGTTTTCAATTTCTGAATTGCTATAGGTAATTTTACAAAATTTAATTAAATATGCATTTTTATTTTATTTTTTTATATACATGGTTTTATAACATATTTTATTATTTTGCATGCAAGCAGACTAAGAGTCTGCTCCTAATTATTTTCCCCTCCCTTGTAACACTGTCAGTTACCAGTGATACTTAGTAGTGATCTATGTGTGTGTGAAATTAATCAATAGTATTCAAAGAATATAATCCTAAATTTTGAAGCAATCCAGAAAAGTATCCATTTAAAAAATTAACTTGCCAAATTTAAAAGTCACTTCAGAACTGGTTATTAATTTGCTAAGAAAACTTATTATTTGACTCATCCAATAAAATGAAGGCCAATCATTTCGTCCCACGCTAAAGTGATGAGTCTTCTCCCACCTTACACAATACTAAAATTATGATTTATCCCGACCTCTCACTATATTTATTCGCTGTTATTGAGTGCACATTCTTCTCTACATTTTTTATTGTTGCATTCAGGTGATAATAACAATAGTTATGACATTAACTGGTTGGGAGTGTAGGATTTGTAAATGCTGGCCAATGAGCTTATTCATTGTCAAATGGGCAAAGAGGTTTCTAAGCAAAGAGATTTATTCAAATTGCAGACCCAGCAGGTAAATCAATGCTGGGCAATACATTTTAATTCCAGTTTTTGAATTAATTTAACTAATTTGATTTGATTTTTATAGTATGTTTGTACTTTAGATTACTGAAATTGAAAAAACAGAAGTAAAAAATATAAATATGATTTATGGTGGCGATTTCTTCCATTTACTTTTTTGATTTTAACACTATGTAAACTATTTATGAATTCATTGTAATTGTAAACCGTGTTAATTTTATGTAAAAAGTTTAAATCCAAAGTGAAATCGTTTCTGCTGCAAAACTGTTTCTATACAATCAGAGACTATACTGAGCATCACAAGAAAAGTAACATTAATTTTAACAATGATACATAATGCATTATTTACCATTTGGACTGTATAAACAACCTGTAACACCTATTGTACTACAGCCTCCGGGTCAATGACCCCCATCTCGATCAGGTTTTTCGTCCAGTTTCCCTGATCCATTGAGCAAATGCTGAGATGGCCCCTTGTTATGCTTCTGAACATAAATGTAACTTCATTTTCTGTGCACGTCTTCTAGAATTCAGTGGGAAATACAATTATTCAAATTATCGTTTCCATGTCGCGGCAGGAAGTATTATTCCGAAGGACAACATGGATAAGAGCCAAAATTTATTGCTTATTTATCCATGAAAATAGATTTTATTATATGGGAGAGTTTTTTTTCAAAATTTAAGTAGTATATGACTTAGTGTAGGGATCACAGAATTTTGAAAATGTGCACACAATTCACTTTTCCCCATAGCACGTCATACGCAGTTTTAACTGTTTTTTTTTTTGACGTAAAATAAATAAATAAATGTAGATGTATTTTGTGCTAGTGAATGCAAGAACCCTAAGTATAATGAAGGGAGTAATAGAATTGAACCTTTTGTAACCAAAATTTATATAAACATAAAACAAGAATATTCAATTTGCAAAATGAAAGGTTAAAAGGTTAAAAACAACAAATACATTCGAAAATAATTTTCAGCTACATACTTAGCCATAACTCAAATAAATCTTGGCGTTTTTGTAAAATAAATGTGAATTAAATTTGTTTTTTTGGGATCAGTAATAAAAGTTGCTATTTAAATGTACTTGCGAAACAGTTTTAAAATAGTTTAGAAACAGCTATAAAACGTTTTTAAACTAATTTTGAAACAGTTATAAAATATTTTTGAAATAATTACTGATGACTGTAAACATATTCTTAGTCTCCTTGTGTATTTAATCCACCTGATCACATAAATGATTAAGTGGTACATGAATGTTTCATTAGCTATTAAGTTTATGTCAATATATTTCATTATATTGTGAATTATGTTATATTTTACACATTTTACTTTACTAAATAAATATTTTAATGTTAAATTCTAATATTTTATTTCTAGGTACATGCTGTTTCAGAATATTCATTATATATATATATATATATATATATATATATATATATATATATATATATTGTAACACCCCCACCTTCCTACTTTACCTACTCTACCCCATGTGGTGGGTCGTGATAGCATGAATGCTCGTGAAGCGAACTTACAATTCTCAGGAAGCAGGATCTTTCGGGTATGAGAAAGGTCTGAACCCTTAATACAATGAATCAAATAAAAATACGAATAATATGAACATATATTCAATGAGAAAATTTACAGTGACGCAATTTCACAACAGGTTATTGCACTTTAAGTAGCTGGTCACTGAAAAAATGAAACAAGACAAAAAACCAAAAAACATATAGGCGTCACCTCGACTGCCTGAACACTTTCATCAACTACAATTTACGATTAGATCACTCCTTTCTAAGTTTTCCACTACTAAATTATTTACTCTTTTGGCCTCTAGTTTTCCGTGCACGGCGTTTTGTTTCAAATGGATTTGATACTTGTTTCAAAGAAACCCTTTCACAGGTGCTAGCCTTGGGCTTCGCACTCACTATGATACTGAACACACAAAAAATATACGTGGCATTTACGTTACTTAATTCAAACCCTTTTACATGTCACAAAAGCAATTACTTGAAAACACAATACAATAAATTGATCTTTCTGGGTAATATTAACTGTACAACATAAAAATTCTGAATCATTTATGTAAAATTGTACAAGGTAAGCCTCTTTAAATGAATCTGACACGTGCAGTAAATGGCCTGGAAACTGCCACTCACACAGTTCGAAATATTTCTCCCTCCTATTTTAGACGTTTCATCCACTTTTAACACTGATTGTCGTGTATTTACCACTATCCTCTTTCCCAGCTGAACGCTGCCAGTTCCTTTACCTCACCAGCTCCGCGTCGCTCGCCTGTAGATAACCTTGGGGATTTTCTGCCGCTCGCCCCGCGTTGCCGCATCGTCTCGCGTGCTGTGCTGCGACGAAAGCAGTTCCTTCCGCTCGAATGCCGTCAAGCCGCCAATTTCCACACCTTTCTCTCGTTCCGAACCCGTACTATACTCGCTCTAGACCAAGTCCTTCTCGCCTACGCTTCGCTCTACCTGGGGTCGTCCGTCTTCCACCGCCTCGTACACGTTCGTTCGCGCTTCCAGCTTCGAAATTATTAATGTTGCCGGAGTTATGCTCAAATGCTCGGCTGACTTACCACGCTTTAGGCGTGTATGGTCTCAGCGTGCAATGTGAGATGCTGGATTTAATTAATGTCCTTCTGCGCGAATTTTACAACTTTTGAAGTTATTTCGACGTCAAACAGTTATTTTACTTGCTCTCAGAATTATTGTGACAGCAACGAATGATTTTGCACTCTATTCCCTAATTACTTCACTTTTTTAGATACGCTTTCCGAGCTAGCTTTTAACTATCAAGTTAAAATATACTCCTATTCTATCTATTTCTTCTGGTCGCCGTCGCTGTTACCGTACAAAAGAGCTTCTTCTGGTCGCCGTCACAGTCGCCGTAAAAGAGAGTTCCTCCGATCGCCGCCGCAGTTGTCGTAAAAGAGTTCCACCGAGGCGCGCCGCGATACTTATGTTACTCGCGCCTGGGGAAATGTTGGAGGGGTGCACATTCTCCTCCTTTCGTAACCTCTCGGAAGAAACATTACCCACTAGTTCGGGCGTCGCAGTTTGAAAAGCTGCGGGCAGATGGCGCGTTTACCGGCCATCGCTCCGCCACGTACTCTAGTCCTCTCTGTTAGTGAGCTACTTTACATAACTTGATAGTGGCGTTATGGGGTTGTCTAACCCCGTGACGTCATAATATATATATATATATATATAATGAACCTATAATATATAACTCATTCAACAACAATGCAGGCATTATTGATGTATGTATATCTACCGTAATAACAGTCAGACTGCACGATTTAAAGGCTTTGAGGCTTATTGTGAAATATAATTATCACTAAATGCGTAATTTTTATGCAATTATTTCCGTTTTTACGATGTCTGGTTGTGTAGGTAAATATACAGATCTGTTGTTGGATCAAAAATAAATAATGAATATTCTATTAATAGCAACTACTACGCATAACCCATCCTATACCCGTCAACGATCAGTAATTGTAACACCAATAAGAAATGCAGAATAAGGCAACACGTACGGCTGGCCCTTCAACCAGTATAGCTGTGCAAGCCGACACGGAAGGCCGGCTCCGTCTATCAGTTTCGTGCGGATGCGTCATGACGGTAGGCTGGATCCTCCAACCTGTGTTGCTCGCTTACGCCGAGCAGATAGCCAACTCTTCCCACAAGGTTGCTTGGGCTCGGCAGCTTCTACCCGTGCACTTCTGACAAGGTGAATTCACACGAGTGCAACAAGGGACTCTTTACGATGCAACTTTTCGTTCCAACTATCTCCGTCACGAAACAGCAATAGTGAACCTGGTTGGGCCTACATTATCATGCGTTCCCTTGATACAGTATATTGAATAATAATAATAATAATAATAATAATAATAATATTAATAATAATAATAATAATAATAATAATAATAAAATTGTCTTTATTAGTGGCGAGACTCAGGCCATTAGGCCTGCTCTTCCGCCTAACCACATGAAATATTTACATTATTTCTTATACTATGAAGAAGATCGAGGAGGGCATATTTTACATTTATATCTGGGATGCAAAACTAGGGACCATCCCGGCATACGCCTTAAGCGATTGAGTAAACCCAGAAATCAGGATGGCGGCTGAAGGCCGAGAGAAATTGGCAATAATTGAAAAATATAAGAATATATACATTAATTAGAAAAAACAATGGTAATACAAAGATAGTGAAATTAAATAACAAACCTATACAATAAGAATAAAAGTTGCGTAATGATAAGAAGTGACACAGAGGCTGCAACAGTGCGGTAACATAATCAGATTGAAAAACAAAGATTACAATATTTTTAGTTTCCATATCATTTTCAATTGCATAAAATTATAATATAAACTGTCAAGCGGAATAAAATTTGAAGTTTACAGATATCACTGACAAAAGAAATACATCAGGATCATAATGAATCAGGTAAACTGCAACTGTTCTTTTTTCTCCGTGTAGGGGGCGGCAAAATTTCACAATAAATAATATCTTGTAAAAATTTGTACCACTTCATTTCATATTTTTGTCGCACCTACTACACCTACGAAAACGAAGCGCCGGAATATAAGATAAAATTTATTTTCAATTCAAATCTTAAAAACTTCAAGGTGACGTCCCACATGTATTTCAATTATTCTGAACTTTATAAAAGTCGAGAAAACTCGCATCGAGAGAAATACAATAAGCCCGGGAAGTTCGATGCTTTACGAAATCGAGAGCCACAGCCAGTGAGCCACGAAACACTAAACCTGGCGTCGCTAGTCGAATTCGGTTACTGCGCTCCGTGAAATCACGGAGGTTAAGCGAATTCGTGACTCGCGGGTTCCTGGTTGGGTGACCAGCTAGGAACCCCGGGATCTAACGGCGTCGAGCCCGTGGGCGAAGGGATAAAAGGCACCGACTGATTGCGTCGTAACGAGGCTTGACAAAGAATGTAAAGGAGGATTATTCCAGGCAAGCGCTCAACACCCATCGAGAGATTAAGAGACGCGATGCGTAACAAATTATAATAATAATAATAATAATAAAACTGAGCGAGACGAGCACGTGGCAGGTCACAGCCGGAGACTCGTATTGAAATTAAACTATCTGAATACTAGTTAAACTATATATTTATCAAAATATGAAAATGTAATTGAAATATTTTGATTTACAAGCCGTGTATGTTGTGGACAAATATCGGATATCATACTATCCATCTTAACTTAAAAACGTAATGCATCGTAATTAATCAATGACAAGTTTTTGTAAAGGGGCACTCTGTCACACCATTGCTGGTCACACCATTGCCGTTTATGTAGACGATGACCAAGGTAAACTACATTTCATTGTAGTTAATTTTTAAAATGGCAGAATTACAAAATTCTCCTAATAATCTTTCATTCTATTAGTTAAAATTTAATGTTTTACTATAAAACGATAATAAGAGCAAGTGATAACACATTAGGTGTTTAAAGCAAACATCAGGTAATTAGGATGAGTAGAAAGCTCAAATATCTTTCAAAACGAAAACCTTTTGTGTTTTAAATATATAGATAATAATTAAATCACATACTAACACTAAATGTGTTATGATTTCAAACATTTGATCGGTTTTCGCACTCAACCATATGCACTACACTATCATACATATGGTCCGTAAACGATATTTTTGCGAGGTTCTAAAACAGTTGAACAACATCAAAGACCGTATCGTTTACGAAATGTATTCTGCATATGGGCTGGAGCGCCCGCCCCTAGCTACCGCCTGTTCAAATTCTCCTTTACTTTCTCCTTCCGGCATTCTCTACCTGCATTAATCCTGCCAGGCGCCGGCCTTCCTGCTTATGGTAATACAATATGTTATAATAGCATTTACGAGTGATTTACATTGTTCAAATATCGTCACTCAAAGGAATATTTTAAGAAGTGATACAAATTATGCGAAAAAGCACATGGGAATATATATGCGTGTGATTTAAGTAATCAAACGGATGTAAAAGAGAAGACCATAAATAACATATTTCAATGAGTCTACATTGTTTATTTTCATCACACTTTTCATTACACTTGGCGAAATTTTAATCACAGAATTATGCATGTAAATAATATTTTTTTAAGTCATGCGCGAAACGCGGTTGCTCTTGCTTGTTTTCCGTATGCGAAACAGCTTTTTTCCCCACAGTGAGCCAAATATTGCGAAGCGTGTACGAAACATATTTAATGATTCGCCATTATCTTTCGGCATGAGGACGTCTTTGTTTGCTATTTTCAAACAATATTGTTATTACACTGACTGGAATCTATTTGTTTTTGTACAAGTAAAGTATTTCTGGTAATTAGATATTTTATTTATATACCTTTACTCGGCCCATTAGTTTCGCTCTCGGCGTGTAGTAGCGGCAACAGGGGATTCCAGGTGGGCACGAGGTGATTCCAGCACTCGTCACTTTGTCATCCGAGCGGAGCTCTGGCGACAAACTCGACTCGTGCGTGAATCACCTGTTTCGCGCCCTCGTTACGAAAACTATTTTAAAAAGAAGCTTTAAAGTGTACTTTTCTTGCATACTAGCAACATAAATACATTGAAATCATGCGTGCATTCTTTAATTGGCGGAACAACAAGAATAATAGGGAGTAAATGGGTTCAAGCACAAGTTAGCTAACATTTGAGAAATAAATGCGAGTCACTTGTACATCGTCGGCCGCACCTCCTCCCCCCTTTTCTTTGGCGTCAATGAGGTTCAAAATACACAATACTGAACAGCAAATGTCGGGGAACGATTCTGGAGCTTACAGTGCATATCGGCTGGGGCGGCGCGCCTCTGGGGGAGATACTTGGAAGGGAAAATTCCGTGAACCGACGTGTAGGTCCACACCGAATCTTACACTCCAGGAAGGGAGGAACACCGCCACCTGCTGGATATAAATCAAAGTACGAATGCCCAAAGTAGCTGTTTTGTTGTGAGAGGAGGCGCACTGTGGCGGTTGCTGCGTGCGCAGGAGGCGGGCGCGGTGTCGCCCGAGGCGCTGCAGCCGCTGCTGGACGAGCTCTCCTGGCGGCGCACGTGGGGCACCCTGCCGCTCTTCGCCTTCCGCAACATGAAGCGCCACATCGCCGCGCTCACCCAGGCGCACGCCCGCGCGCAGCCAGGTGGGCCCAAGCCGCTTCTCTCCTTCCTTCCTTTCCAAAAATAGCGCTTCGCTATCATTACCTTCTAAAAGAACACTATTACTCCACGTCTGTCGTTACGCCTCTAATCTACTCACACTCTCCATTTCTCTCTAACACGCACTATTCTTACAAGCACTGCCCTGATGTAGTCTACCCTGCCCTGCCCTGTCCTGTACTGTCGTGACTTGTCCTGCCCTGCCCTCCCGTGCCCTTTACTGCCCTGTCCTGACCGGACCTGACCCGCCCCGTGTGTCCTGGCCCAGTTCCGCCCCGCACTGTTCGTTTCTTGATTTTCGTATCCTTTCCTTTCGTGCCGTCTTAATTAAAATTAAATTGAAGTAAATAACGCATATTTCAAACTAGTGTAGTTGCATAGACACAAAAAGTGGAAAAGTGGTTTCCTACAGTAGGTTTTGCTTGATAAATTTTATAAGAATATGATTCCCATTCCAACATGACTTTTTGTCAAAACTTTCTATCTGATCAGAAAATTCTAAGAATATCTCACTTTATTTCTGAAAGCTAAATGTACACTTTCTATAATGTAGACACATTTTTACATGAAATATATGCTTACTAAAAATCTCTCTATACATTTCACTGTTCCTTTTTCAATAGATGAAACCTACCATAAATGCTGACCAATGGCTCCGGCAAAATTTGGCTGTTAATTCAGGTGACCGTTAATTAAGGTTATGAGATTATTGGAAATTAAAATTTAATTGGGCCAATAGCTATGAAATCAGGTATGTTTTGTTTAAAATGTGTAATTTCCATGAATGACACCTGTCCCTCATTGTCTTAGTCGAGTAATTTACTTTCCGTCCTCATCCAATCGATCAATCACACGAGACTTGACGATGCAATACACATCCTGTAGAAACTGTACCTCAGAGCCATCTGCCGAAAGACTTGAGATCAGTTTCCACCTGCTCTGCGAGTCCTTGCCGTTAAGGAGGGTGATTGGAGGGCGTTGGCGGTGTGCGCAGGGGCGCTGCCGTGGCGGGGCGGCGTGGCCGCGTGGCTGCAGCGCGTGGTGGAGGCGCCGCTGGACGACTGGAGCGCCTCGCCGGAGGACGAGGTGCAGCCGCTGGGGCCCTTCGTGCTGGCGCCGCCCGAGCCACACATGGTAACACGCACTCCCTCTTCCCACCTGCAGAGGGCAGAGCCTCTGCTGAGGTCCCAGGGTTCGAGTCCCGCCGATGCCAGGATTTTCGACTAAACTGCTTCCGTGGTATAACGGTTTGCGTATCGGCTGTTGTATCCACGTTTTAAGGGCGAAAAAATCCTTCGTACTCTTCCTTCGGAGGGGAAGACGGCTGTCCCGTGTTGTAGATTTACCGCATCTAAAAGAAAGTTTAAAACAAGCCTGTGAGTTAAATTCAAATCGCCTGTTTCGTCGCCCGAGTGATACCTTCTTTCACCGCTGACAGCCCGAGTCTCGCCACATAAATTAAGGCATACAATAAAATAAAATAAACTAGCTAGATAGATAGCTGTGTCGAATTAAGCCGCTAACTGGAGAAGAATTCAAGCGGGCAGCTATTCTGATCGATAGTTTCCCATAGTTTCACCGATTAAGTCCAAGAAAATTTAATAAAAGAACCACCGATCGCGCGATCTTTCCTTCCTCATCCTTACCGCCCCCCCCCCGCGCATACATACACACGCGCGCGCTTGGTACATGCACTGCACTATCACACATATCGGAAAACCAGAACGTTGTTTAGATCTTGTCCCGGCAGGGGCAGTGTCGCGCTACGGGAGATACAAATCTGTTCACATTATTCATCAGTATATATCTTTCAACGAATTTTATTTCTCAACCAACAATACACAGAACGTGAATATATTTACATCAAATTACTTACAACTATCTGAATGTGGCGTCCCCAACGCTTTAAACTTACTTCGGTTTGTTTCACTTTTCTTCTTGTTTTTTCTTTCTTTGGTTCAGAGTTCTCTTTGTTCAGTTTAGATGTCTTCTCAGCCTTGCGAAATAACCACTTAAAGTTTTCAATTATTTTTGTGATATTTAGCACGATTTCTACTTTTGGCTTTCCTGAACGTAAGTAATGTAAATGTTTCATAAAACTGGCTTAGTCATGAGTTTTTTCGAAATGTTTTTCTTTTAATACATCGAAGTACACATTTTTAAAATAAATTTGAAAACCACACGACATTGTCGGCAAACAACACCATTTACCTGTTGCACCTCCGGGTCACTTGGCTTATCCAGATTTCTCATATAAAAATTATAGTCTTCTCTACATTCTTTGAAGTCATAAAGCTGATCCCTGCAGCCCCGACGCAGCGACCTGCTCCATGACACCGCTGTGCTCTCCTCGAAGTGCACCCTCGGCCGTCTGATCCGGGTAACTCAATAGGCCCTCCACTTATTTAGTTCATTTTTCGTGAAAGGTTTCGTTTTTGTATTCTCTTATTCCACGTCTTCTTCTACGTCTTTCTCTGCGCCTTCCGCTGCGTCTTTCTCTTCGCCTTGCCCTTCGTCTTTCCCTTCGTCTATCCCTTCGCCTTTCTCTTCGTCTTCATCTACGTTGGTATTTTGAGGAACTGGAGATTAAAAAGCACCACCTACATAGATCTATTTAGGTGATGTTGGTTTAATTTTCGGCACACTCACCAAGATCGCGGCGTGTTTTGACACGATTTTGCAAATTTCTGAAAATCATTTGGCCGGATCCGAAAACAAATTATCAGTTCCTCACCAAGAGACCGAGAGACGTCTAATGATACTTTGTGTGTCTCGATTGGTGCACGGGAAGTGGTCTAGCCGGGAGTGACGGAAATCAAACACACACACAACTCGGGAGTTGTTCAAATACTGTGCAGGGATGACCTGTCTTCTACATTTAATTACATTGCATTGAAACGTAAATTCAGAAACGTTCACTTTAGAATAGCTTCGTAAATAGGTATTAGATTAATAGTTAAAAACGATTTTCAGTGTTCTGAGAGTCTACTTTTATAACACAAAATCAGAACTTCTATTTTTTTGCTGTGAGTCTTGACTGATTGATTAATGTTTCCGGGCGCGTCAACTGCTAAGGGCATTAGTCCGTAAGTGTAGTGCGTGTTTTTATCGTGGGAGGTGGCGGTGAACTTTCTTCGCTAATGTCAGGATCCGGCGCCGCCCTCCCGGCCGAACGTGCGGCCCTCGCGGCCGCCGACATATGAGATAGTGTAGTGCATGTAAGTGTGTGTGTGTGAGTGTAAGGTGTGAGGATGGGGCAAGGAATAGGAAGGAAATATCGCGCGCAGGCCGTGGCCCGTTTGTTAGGAAACTGCTCCTGTGTTGTCCGGATAAATCGCAGTAAAATACCGATCGGAGCAGCCGGCCGCTAGGATTCCCCTCCGGACAGCAGTTGAATTCGACCCAGCTCTATAGCTGGATATTGCCTCCGTCGGGACTCGAACCCTTGGACTTCTCGATCAGGCGCACTGCAGTAATAACAATTGACGACCTGAGCCACCTAAGCTGGTATGCGAGTCTTGAACTGATCTGTGGCTGGAAGAGGAAGCCCCGTAAGTCGACTGAAAGGTCGGGTCCTGATCTCACATTCTAGAGGGGGAGGAACAAACCCCAGGATATAACATGCAATGCACTCACAAGACAGATGACCGGAAACTAATCAATCAGTGAATGAAGCACACTCTTCTTGTCAACAACTACGTATTCTGGCAATGCTCTCCGGGCACGCGTTTGAATGTTCGTTCCATTGGTCGAGTTCTTCGTAGCCGTACAGAGCGAGCGATCTTGCCTTTTAATGCCGGTTCCTAGAAGGTTTCCTCATAAAAGTCGTTTCACCCAAGCGAAATCAGCTGAACATCGACAACACTGCCGAATATATTCTTCAGACAGTAAATGAGCTGAAACGGCAGGTGCTAATACCTCGTATAATCTAAAGCACCAGCTGGTCAGTTCAGTGCGGGAGATGTTATAGATAGAGTTTACGAATGACTTAGTTTATTTCGATATCACTGGAATAATTTTCTAAGCATTGGTTCGTATCATATCGAAAAGATCATGTAAATATGTGCGTGTGTGTGTAAATGAATAAAGTCACCCAGCCGAATAGGCTACAATCACATAACATCAAAGACCTCT
>BLKR01012259.1:0-21584 GCA_011170035.1 Teleogryllus occipitalis | reverse complement strand
TTTACCTCCACGTGTAAAGAGAGTTACGTAATGCTGTAGGAGGAAGTGTCGAAATTTTCACTGAAAACACGTTTTGTAAGTAGCTAGTTCGAAAAAGTGGATTGTTGGTATTGTTCTTTTATTTTCTATACACAAGGCTGTCAAAACGCTTGTGTTTTGAACCCGAGAAAGTGATTTTCCAAAAAACCTCTTTGTGAATCCGTCTTCGTGTGAGTAATTCTAGAGCCTAAAGTAAACACGATTTTCACCAAAATGGATATTCCTTGAACGATCTGGCTAATATTACGAATTTTCGAATTTGAAACGAATCTTTTAATTTTGAAGGTACTTTACACCAAACCCCATCATATTTACATAATTTTCTCCAAAAGAGCTCCAATTTTTCTGTAAATCTATTCCTCGAAGCACAAGATGTTTAAAGGTGGCGTACGTTCAATTTTGGGCGAACGATCTGAATTTTCGAAAATTGCAAACAAATACCTATTAACATTGTCGAAAACCAATATTAACGCTAGAGATTTTTGTTTCATGAAATCTCTTTTTAAAAATAGATATTAAATTAATGTAAATTAAACACTCCACTCTTTCCTAGTAATGATCCACTCTTCACTAGTAATGATTGCTGCTATTGGGTCTAACCGCTTCCTTATTCTTTGGAGGGCTACTGATTTTTTTTTCCCAACAGTATTATCTCCAAAATACTGGATGAGAACAGTTGATATCTGGAGTTGAAGGGATGGTGTTAGCTCCTATTGTAGGCCTGGTTCCTTGTGATTCCAGTGAAAAATCAGTAACTGCACTGAAACAGCAGAAGCTTCCGCCAATTGATAATCATAAGTGAATCTCCATGTACTGAGTAGGGAGGAGAACGAGGAAGTCTATATGAATTGTCGCCTGCTCTTTCTTTCTCAGATAAACACTTGGATAGTTTATCAACATCAAATCGGAATTTTAGCGCCTTTGATGTAATATTAAACATAAAAAAATCCCTTCCAGTTGTCTGCGTGTTAATTTTTAGTGTATCAAAATAGCCCCGACACCCGTATTACATTAGCCTCTTAAGTTGTATCATATTAGCCCCACAAATTTGAGGCTGTATATATCATGACACGATTAATATTACTGCATTATTTTAACGCAGAAAAGAATATTAATTCTTTCTTAATGATAACCTATTTTCAAAAATATCGTGTCATTAAAAAATAACGAAGTAACATCAAGATTTATATCACGGTGATAAAGTTTTTGACTGGAAAAATTAGGCATTTTAGTTTTGATTTTTTTCCTCCCAAATATTGTTACATTCTGAGTGTTTGCTATATGGTCATTATAATAAAATATATTTCCTATCATTTGTCATTTTCTCTTTAATTTTGGACATAAATAAATAACAACTCTTAAAGTGTAATACATTAACCCCAATTTTCTACTGTATAATATTAGTCCCGACTGATCTTTGTAACACTGTCGAAAAACAATATGAACGCTAGAGATTTTTCTTTAATGAAATCTCTTTTTAAAAATAGATCTTGTATTAAGATAAATTGAACACCCTGTTTTTTTAAAACTGCAAATGCTTCACTTTCTTTTCACATCGGAAAGGAGGTAGTCTTGTCGTGTACCTGGTGGTGAGGGGGAACCGTGTCAGGTGAGTTAACTTTAAAGAGCCGAGTTCGAATCCCGACGACTAGAAAATATTTTCTGCTGCAGTAGGTCTTTTTTTTGTTTCTTTTTTGCAGGTTCACATAGTCCGAATTGAATATTGCATAGCAATTACGAATAATACGTGAAAATATATGCTGTTGAGGCAACACTTGTTTTGAACATAAAACACTTTCTAAATAGTATGTATAGTAAGATAAACTTTATTTAGGTGAGTAAACTTAGACTTTGATTCTCTAAATTAAAACTTGACGTAACTGAGAACAGTGTCGTCATAAGAGTTAATATGATACATATATCCTTTATTTTTAAAATCTTAGGCCCCGAAACGCGCCTCAAATTAATTATTAATATAATAGCAATAGCTATTTATATATAATATAATTTCATAATTATTTCCAAAGAACCGGAACGCCGTTCCGTCGCGTACCAACAGAAATCAAGCCTTTTATTCACAAGATATTCGGGGAAGAAATGTCGAATCTTCGAAAAATAGCTGTTAAGACAATTTTCAGCTTATTTTGTCTAATAAACTACACGGATATTCCAAATGGCTAAGCCGCAATAAACATTCAAAAGTAGGTTTGGATATATGTTTTCTAGGCAACTATTTGCGTTGTAGAAGCATATAAACACTTCATTAATATCTAAATTGTTTATGATTAACAAAATAAATGAATACATTTGATCAGAAAGAAAAATTAACCTAGAAATAAAAAAGCACCCAATTTTCACCGTTCGACTCCTTTTCAATTTCTCGGTTAATTTTTTCTGAAATAATATATTTATTTATATTGTTAATAATAAACATGTTACATGTTTCTGGTATGTTTACATGATTCTAGAATACAAAGTTTTGCGTAGAAATCATATTTTCAAACCAACATTTGCGTGTTTATTGCAGCTCAGTTATTCAAAATATCTATGTAGTTTATTAGACAAAGTATGATTAAAATTGTTTAAACAGCTTTTTTCAAACTTTCGACGTTTCCTTCCCCGATACTCTTTATATCCATGCTTCTTTAAAACCAAAAACAATAATTTGCGTACTGCAAAATAATTAATTAAACTCATGGCAGTAGAATTGTTAACATAAGTACTGTCACACATCTTCCGCAGGATAAGGAGTAAAATTTAAAGAAAAATTATAGTTCACATACATTTTGACAAATTGCGTCTTACTTTCTATGATATTCAAATGGTAACATTATATTTCAATATTCAATTGGTTAACAATTTCGGCTAAAGAGTCTTGTTTGATAATTCTCCAATTTCGTATTGTAATAAGATATCTTATGATACTCATGTCGAAAATAACTATTTGACAACTTTTATGTTTAGTGTATGTGTCTAGCAGGTTTTGTTTTATCCTGAGAAACTGGATCATACGAATCACGTTTACTACGTTATTCACACAGGAGCACATGAATCTCAAAAAAGTATTTAATAATATAATCCTTGCTGATGAATCAACGTTTTATTGATGGTTTTAATTTTGAAAATTTTCATTAGTTTGGATGTTTAAATAGGTATCACATGTATTTACATGTCTGTTAAACACGATAGCATTATATGAATAAAGAAACATTGTTTTTCATTTGATCATTCAACTTCATCAATCACTCAAAATTACTTTAATTTTCTATGCTTATCAGTTTTTTAATCTCAGATCTTCGATGAAGACTTGAATCAAATAACATCGTAGATATTTGAGTGTTTAAATATAACAACGTGAATAAATGCTTATATTTATTGAATTGGTTTTATAATAACGTGTAAAAACATGGGTTTTCTGTTGGTTTTGGGGATGTTGAAATCATTCAAATAGTAAAGGCAATGTTAAGCTGGTGACCTTTAACATTGTTTATTTGATATTTTTCTTAGGAATAGTTTATAATGGTTAAACGTTTTCAAAGAGTGCACATTAGATACCTCGAATGGCCCGTTTCCGTTTAATAAACCGCTACGTGCTCCCTGTACAGATGGTCGTGCAAAATTCAAGGTTTTGATAGATTCGTAGAATGGCCAACAAACCACCTTCGAACTCTGACGATACTGAAATGTAGTCTGTGTTGGGAAGGTCATATCACTTGACCACCAAGTTCGTTCTATGTATTTTCACTGGGAAATTCTAGAGCATTGATATTTACTAAACTGTAAACAAACGCTAAATCTCTTTGAATTGTTATAACATCTGTTTTGCTTTCTTTTAGTAATATCAACTCGTTTTACCAAATACGTTTTTACACGCTACAATTATTTAATTTTACAAGTATTTATTTTCAAGCATTTAGGAATTCATGAAATTTCATTGAAACGTTCGCCAATCTAAAACCCCTTTAAATGTATATTAAATATATTAATGTTGTTTAAAAATATGTATTAACAATGCGTAGATTTAGCACATAAAGCTCTGATTTGAATATTATACAATGAAATCATCAAATTAACAGTTTTAGAAAGGAATGATAAATTGAATTGAAAATATTAACTTAAAGTTTATATACGTTTATTTAGAAATTTCTATACTTGTGTAAATATTGTGATGTGTGATTGTACTCATGTGATCTTTCAAAACACAAAATTGAATACTTCTATATTTGAAAACCTTAACACTACATTCATCCAATCCAGTGCAGTTTATAACAAACAGCTAAGCAATATGTTTCCCTATTTTTTAATGATAATGGGTAAACAAGAGGAACAAATAGTTTCTGACTCTCGGTGTTAACAGGGGACTTAAAAAAATTAATAATACATTTATTCGGTTGCTCAACATCCCTTTGATAGAAAAACAGAAACAATTGTTTGGGCGTAATGCAACTTGAAATTTTTTTTTATAATCAATTTCTTTCCTATTTGATAAATATATCGACTTGCAAATTGTAGGACTTAAAAGAGAATATAAAAACCAAATAAAAGTTATGCTCATACTCGCCGTAAAAATACGAATTTAGCATAATTACAATAAATTGGCCACAGAATTTGTTTACAAGCAATTGCATTTTAAGCGTATGTGGCAGGCAAAAGCGCGGCATTGGAGAACTGTTTTTTCAGTATGCCCATCCCACGCTATTCTGCTAGCGCGAATGAATTAAGCGCAAACAAATGGGGTCTACTAAGATGTTAATTTCTTATAAACAATTACATATATCTGGAGAACGAGATATAATAGCACCAAACGGATTCCGGAATTTTGCATCACATTTAAACGCCATTCAGATTAGACAATAAAAAATTTGCAACAATTGCAAATTTATAAACAATTTCGAAATTTTGCAAATCTAAAGGGGGGAAAGTCTCCCGATGTCCCAGAACCAAAAACAGCGAATTAACAATTTTGCAACAATTTATAATTTTATAAACAAATTCGAAATATGCGTTAGAACGACCGGGAAGGCTCCGCGAATTGTGCCTGAAATGAATATCTCAAAATAGCAGTTTGTCAGGAGTTACAAATCGATTACTAAAAGTTAGAATAATTGTTGCTAAAATGATAAATATTTACTGGTCTATAGACAATCATTCTGGACGGAAAACCCCGCTTAGAAATATTTGTTTCGTCGTGGCGTACGCGCAGGCAAACTATCTCTTTCGGCAGGGAAATATGACGATATTTCTGTCTCGTACGTAAACGAACTAGCCCCTCTCCCCCTGAGACAGTGCTCTTTCTGCCCCTTGGGATGTTGCACCAATCACAGACAACTGTGGTTCTACCTGCTAGCGATTGGTCAACGCGTCCCTCCCCCTGCCCTCCCCCAGGCCGAGGGGTGTCCAAGTTTGTCGGCGCGGTTTGGAAGATAGAATTTTGAACGACATTTTTTCTGAGGGAGAGGGTACATACACGGATCACACAAAATTCGATGAAGGCAATTGATCAAATTATAGTTAACAAAACTACTGCTCGATATGAAGTTGAAACAAAAGATGTAGGATACAGTGACCACAATGCACAAATTCTTACCATTATAAGAAATGCGAACACTGACACAATAAATAATACACGTTTTACTAGATTGTTTACTAAAAGTAAAATAAAATTTTTCATTGGTTACTTGATGCAGGAGTCATGGGAAGCGGTTTATAATACTGTTAATACAAACGACAAATATAATTCCTTTTTCTCAACTTTTTCATTTCATTTTAACACTTGCTTTCCTCTTCAAAAAAGAAAATTAAATATTTCACGGAAAAGCAATTCTTGGATAACACAAGGGATTAGGACATCTTGTAAAAACAAGCGAATTCTTTCTTTCATTTCTAAACGTCATGACGTATCTCAAGATTTCCTCATCTATTTTAAAAAATACAAATCATTGTTAAGAAAAGTCATAAGGCAGGCGAAAATCATGAAAAACGATCATGGTATTTTAAAATCAAATAACAAAACGAAAGCAATGCGGAATATAATAAAAAATACGACGAAATCAACTAGAAACCTTGTAGAGAATGTTGTTTTAAAATATAACGATATAAATGTGAACGATCCGGCAACAGTGGCTAGTCTCTTTAACCAATACTTTTCGAGAATTGCTGCCGATCTCACTAAGGGTCTTCAGCCACAAAATTCAATAATAGATATTTCACCCAAAATTTTAGACACGATGTTCGTTTCCGAAACTTCTTTCTATGAAATTCTCAGTAATGTGTAAACTAAAAAATAAATATTTTCCCGTTTTATATGATTTCCCCGATTCTTTGTTATAGACCTATGCGCCTGCAGTTATACACCCATTAACTCAAATGTTTAATACACCCTTATGAACCGGAAAGTTTCTAGATATTTTCAATACAGATAAAAATTAACCACTCTTCAAAAAAGCAACAAAAATGAAATTCAAAATTATCGGCCCATTTCTCTTCTGTCAGATTTTAAAAAAAATATTAGAGAGACTTTTTTACGTACGAATGGAAACGTTTCTCAGTAAACACGACGCACTTTCCATATTGCCAACATGGATTTAGAAAATCAAAATCAACGGAAACAGCTATATTTTTTTTCTTAAAGATGTCGCCTCATCATTGGATCAAAACGAGGCACCTATTGGATTATTTTTAGATCTTTCAAAAGCTTTTGACGTCATTGATCATGACATTTTACTTTCAAAATTACCTTCATATGGAATCCGTGGTTTTGCTCTAGATTGGTTATGTTCGTACCTTAAACAACGATCTCAGTGAGTTGAAATACCTTACTGGAATGATGGAACATTACATACGCACCTTTTGGACTCTTTGCCCATTACACGTGGAGTTCCTCAAGAATCGATTTTAGGCCCTATTCTGTTCCTACTTTACGCAAACGATATGCCCTCGACGATTCGAAACGGAAGAACGGTTCTCTTTGCAGATGACACGAACATCCTTTGCAATAAAGAAACCGTCAATAGTACAATATCAAATGTTTCAAATTGGTTCCGAAATAACAAGTTAATAGTAAACGAAAAGAAAACGGTTTTAATGCAGTTTTCCATTTCAAATAAACGATTCTGTTCTCCATTGAAAATTAACGGTGTACCATTGACTGATGTTAAGGCAACAAAATTTTTAGGTCTCTCAATTCAGTCAAACCTTAAATGGAACGTCCATTTAAATGAATTGAACACAAAATTAAGTTCATTATGCTTCGCGTTCAGAATTCTTTCAAATTTAGTCAGCCTTCATACTGCTCGTTGTGTATATTTCGCGAATGTTCATTCCCGCCTGAGATATGGCATAATATTCTGGGGAAATACATCCTATAGCTCCCAGACTTTTAGGTTACAAAAACGAATCGTACGAATAATAACCAAATCCCACCCACGTGATTCATGTTAGCCTGTCTTCATTAATCTAGGAATTTTACTATTACCTTGTCTGTTTATTTACGAATCAATTGTTTTTGTCAAAAATGACTTGCTTAAGGGCGGGAATATATATTCAGAAAATGCCGAAGTCTATTACTATAACACTCGACGTAGAAATCATATTCATCAGGTGACAGTATCAACAGCTCAATACAAAAATTCACATACAATACATGTACATTATTTTACAACACTTTGCCAGACGACATTAAACGATTAAATTCGATAGAAAAGTTTAAATCCCAAGTGAAATCGTTTCTGCTGCATAACTGTTTCTATACAATTAGAGACTATACTGAGCATCGCAATAAAAGTAACATTAATTTTAACAATGATACATAATGCATTATTTGGACTGTATTAATGTGTATAAACAACCTGTAACAAGTATTGTACTACAGCCTCCGGGTCAATGACCCCCATCTCGATCAGGTTTTTCGTCCAGTTTCCCTGATTCATTGAGCAAATGCTGAGATGGCCCCTTGTTTTGCTTCTGGACATAAATGTAAGTTTATTTTCTGTGCACGTATTCTAGAATTCAGTGGGAAATACAATTATTCAAATTATCGTTTCCATGTTGTCGCGGCAGGAAGTATTATTCCGAAGGACAACATGAATAAGAGCCAAATTTTATTGCTTATTTATTCTTGAAAATAGATTTTATTACATGGGAAGGTTGTTGTTGTTGTTGTTTTTTTAAATTTAAGTAGTATATGACTTAGTGTAGGAATCAGCGAATTTTGAAAATGTGCACACAATTCATTTTTCCCCATAGCACGTCATACGTAGTTTGAACTGTTTTTTGACGTAAAATAAATAAAAATAAAATAATTAAAAAATAAATGCAATAATGTAAACATAATGCCGCTATTGTAAATATTAACGTCGTGAGAAACGTCAAAAAATTTGAATTTTGTCATTAAAATTTTATCATTGAAATGGTAAAATTGTATACCCATGTTCGCGGGTTCAAACCCGATCGAAGCCGTAGATTTTTAAGGGCGAAAAAATCCTTCGTCCGCCTTCCTTCGGAGGGAAAGTAAAGCCGGCTGTCCTATGTTAGAAGATTTACTGCATGTAAAAGATCCTCAAGCCTAAATGAAGCCTCTGAGTCAAATTCAAATTGCCTGATTCGCCACCCAAGTAATACCTTCTTTCTCATCTAGTAGGTAAATGGAGCGTAACGAAATTTGCGTGATCAGACAGAAGAGCATGCCTCATGGCCTAGTCTCGCCACGAAAAATAAGGCATTCATTCACTCATTAAAAAAATAGCAGAATAGCTTTTGTGTCATCATATAGAGTACATTTAGCAATATATCTACCAAAATTTTAAAGAAAACATTTGGAGCCAGTTTTGGAGAAAACCTTGTCTCTGTTATTTTTTAATATTGCAAACATTGCAGGCAATAATACACATATTGCAGATAATATTGCGCGAAAACTACTAAAATTTTCAAAGAAACGTACATGACCTTAATGAAGAAACTAATTATAAACAACAAACTTCATTTGAAACAAAAGTATGTATCTTCAATTTTGTAGATGTAGAAAGATGCCGAAATATTTCAAACATTTGAAATTTTCGAAAATTAAGAGTTAACTGTGGAAAACGGACCTATTCCACCTTATTACATATGTATTTTACTATATTACATATAACGTTAAAATATACTATACAAAAAATATTAACATTACAATTAAGTATATAAAAATATAAAGGAAACATATGGGGCCATATTTGATACAGTTTTGGAAATGTCCCTGGGGCTTGAGGTAAAGTACCCCCAAATTTTAAAGAATGTTTTTCCAAATTGCAAAGCTTCCAGTCGAGGCAGATCGACCGAAGAATATCCATTTTGGAAAAAAATCTTACGTATGGTTTAGGCGCTAGTGGTGTTCACAGACGGACAGGCAGACGGACGGTTAGTTGATTGTTAGCGATTCCGGGCACGTCAACTACTGAGGTCATTAGTGCCGTAAGTGAAGTGCATGCTTTTTCTCAGGAAGTGGCGGTGAACTTCCCCCGCTGGATGGAGAGATTAGGCGCCGACCTACCGTCGGCATGCGGGGTTTCCCCCTAACCAGGACTCTCCCACCAGCGAGGCACCGCCTCAGCAGGAAAAAGCTCTAAGCTTCCAACTGGTCTCCCGGCATGTGTGGTAGTGTAGTGCATGTTAGTGTGTGTAAGGGATGAGGATAGGACAAGGAAGAGGAAGGAAAGAGAGCGCCCTGTCCCGATTGGATGGGTACTTCTTCCGCATTCGCTTGGTGTTGATCGGAGAATCCACGGAAAGCTGCCGATCGATTTTCGACACTAGCTTATCAGATATGACGAATTCAGTCGCTGTCTAGAGGAGAATTCTAGCGGCCGGCTGCTCTGATCGGTAGTTTTCCGTGGTTTGTCCGATCAACACCAGGCGAATGCCGGAGCAGTACCCTACCAAACGGGCCACGGACCGCGCGCGATCTGTCCTTCGTCTTCCTTGTCCTGTCCTCTCTCCTTACTAACACACATTAACACTAACATGCACTACACTACCTATTCCTGGAGACCGGTCGCGAACTCAGAGCTTGTTCCGGCTGGGGCGGTGTCCCACTAGTGGCAGAGTCCTGATTAGGGGGAAACCCCAGTAGCCGACGGTAGGTCGGCACCGGATCTCGCCATCCAGCGGGGGAAGATCACCGCCATCTCTCGCGAAAAAAAACATGCACTACACTGACGGGACTAATGACCGAAGCAGATGACGCGCCCTGAAATACGAAACCACGCCTTTCGTTTGTTTTCAATTTGGCCAATCTCGTCCTGAAATGTTTCAGGGAAAACCGTTGGGAAAATCACGCAATCTGTTCGATGATATTCTACATATCATATACGAGCACGTGGACTTCACTTTTCAAAAGCTTCTTGCAGACAGAGGGCAAATGATTTCATGTGACTTCGTGCCGGCATCACGATTAACATCAAGTTGGATAGTTGCCGTGCCTCCACCTGCGAAGCTGCCCGCGTGGTCGCTGCCGCTGCGCGTGTTCTCCTCACGCATCTGGCTCATGCTGCTGGGGACGGCGGTGGCGTACGCGCTGGCGTGGCGCGTGGTGGCGGGCGAGTCGCTGGCCGCCAGCGCCGCCGCCGCGCTGCGCGCCTTCTCCTCGTGCGGGGGCGCCCCGCAGGACAGGGTGCGCGCCACGCCGCAGCGCCTGCAGCTGGCCGCCGTGCTGCTCGCCTCCGCCGTCGTCGTCGCTGCCGCCTACCAGGTGAGGATTCCACGCTCCCCGTGTTCCTTTGCTCTGCTCACTTGCTTACTTCAAGTCAAAGTAAAGTGATATTCGTTTATATTTCAAGTTTTTATTAGTTAAACAAGTTATGCCATTTCTGACCTAAAAAGAATTCCGCTTGTTAATAGAAAGACGAAAAAAAGGAAACACAACCACAACCAGTATTTTGAATCTAATTAATTATTCTCTTTTGATATTTTTTTCGCCTTCAAATGTAACTTTTCGACAAGTATTGTATAGTATCCGATAAGCGAATATCTCTCCATAAATATTTTAGATTGATTCAAGGCAACTGCTGTGATCATTAGACCCGTTATTATAGTGAGTGTTTTATTCTGTAAGGAGTTCCTCCCTTAGAAGCCCCGGCACCAATCTGCACTTCTGCCTTGCGGGGACCTCTCTCTCCAGGTATCTCTCAAAATTGGGCAACGCCCAATTCGGGACGCAATATAAGCAAATTGCACGTGCCTTCTGCTCCGTGCTTCTTTGATTCGATCCTGGACGGGAGCTGGAGACCGAGCAAACCTATTCAACATTTGAACGATTGCATTTTCTGAATTGACAACTTTTATAGGAAACCTGAAAATGCCCGAAACCTTATCAAGACGTAAGAAAATGTTGGATTCAAACGATTCCGTTTTAGACAAGTTTTGCTGTATATACATGGCGTGAGGTGACAATAGCCATGGTATACTTCCTAATTTCGCTTCGGAACTTCTTTTTTCTCGGCGAAGTGCAGCAACTCAACGTGGCATTAACGCAACAAGTCGTTGGAAATCCTCTGCAAAAATATTGAACCATGCTGCTTGTATAGAGACAGCATATATAGAGGCCGACCACAATAGTGTAAATGTTGCTGGTGCTGGATTTTGTTCATGAATTGACCTCGCGATAATGTCCCATAAACGTTCGACGGGGTTGATTTCGGGCAAATTAGGTGACAAAATCATTCGCAGGAAATGTCGAGAACATTCTTGAAACCAAACGCAAACAACTGAGGTCTGGTGACGTGACACATTGCCATCTATTTCGACGGCGGTGTCTTCGACCGCACGTTGGGTGAGCCAGATTTAACGTAAACTTGCTCCCCTCTTACCTGAGTCAAGGTGCCGGCTAGCTCAGGAGGCGGTGAGAGCTTGAAATAGCGGTGGTGGATGGACGTAGCTACTTTTCGAAATGAGAAGAAAAGGTTTTAAAAGAACATGAAATTCAATCAAAATAAGAAAAGAAATTAGAATAGACTTACCCAAATTACTATAAATGTTTGCTAACTGACTGTGCATGAGCACAGCGGTGCTACCTTCGCTAACCCTTAATTATAAGTACAAAAATCAATACAATAAAATTTTATAAATTAAAATTACAGCAAATAAAAAATTAAAGATAAACATTAATTAGGAAGAGGCCAATGCGCGGCCAATGCTTCCTGCGAATTATTCCAATTTTAATCAAACAAGATTCTTTGTTATTAATATTGCCTGAGGGGTGTTGCTGAAGGCCGTGGTTCGGCGCTTCATTGATATCACCATTTATTTGCAGACGGACGCGCTGCCAGCTGTAATGATTCACTTTCTTCGGTCGTTGCCCCTTCTCGTCTGGAGAGTAGGATCAGGGCGCTCCCCTGAGTTAGCCGGATCCCTTTGCTGGCGGAGGCCGCCCTCCAACTTGACAGCCGTGACGTAACGAGGCCTCGACATCTCAGCTTCTAGTTGTGAAACGGACCGCGTGATATTTATCGGTTAATAATATTCGCCATTTAATCGAAATTACGCCACGTCATTAAAAAATCCGTGCAATACTAATGCGACCGGGTAGAGAGAATAATTACATCGGCGCACAGCAGAGTGTTCGAAGGTTAACGAAACAAACTCTACTAAAAATCAAATTAAGAACAAACTCAAAACTTTGTGGGCAGTTTTCCCAAACAAGAAACTCGGGCACTTGCCCGTCTCTCTCTAGTCGACTAACTTCGTGGGCAACAGCCCGACCGATTCTCTATCGAGCACCCGCCCGAAAGCATCTAATGCTCGAGAGCGTCTCCTTGACCGGCGCTAGCGAACCCCAGGCCTGTATTCTCCCCTCTTCTTACCCAAAACTTCTAGAAGGATTTGTTACAATTTTGAAAAAGGTTGTGTGATTGGTTTTCTACGCCTTACTAAATTCTCCGCCAATCGGTCAGGACGTCTTACAGTTAATCTGAGTGGAAAAGTGGGAAAATGTTCAAACAGCGAGTTTGCTGTAATTGCTTAATAAATACATTAACTCTATACTCGTACAGCACTTGGTGTAAATAAACTTACTGGGTGGGCCGCGACGTTCTTCGGAATCCTTAGGGAGAGCGCGGCCGTAGGGGTGAGTTAGCTAAACAAACGCCTCCCTCTTCTGGGCGCCGCCGTGGCGCAGAAAGTCGCAGCTGCGCGTAGCTAATTAACTCTTCGTCCAGAAACCAGCGCAAACATGCTCGAACACGTATTTTGCGACGCAGCTTTTAACCCTTCAACGCGGTGGCGAGGGTGTGGACAGGAGCATTTGAAGGCGGCTTTAAGTGAAAGGTGCGGTCAGCGGCACCGCGGGAGCAGGTAGCCAGCTGAGCGCATCCGGCGAGGCTTGCTGCGGGAGCATCTCAGCTCAGCCCGCGTTGCGTTTCTACGTGCTCTACTCTAAGAATGCATGGTTTCACACCAATAATAATGGTAATGATAATAAAGATAAAGATAAAGATAAAGATAAAGATAAAGATAAAGATAAAGATAAAGATAAAGATAAAGATAAAGATAAAGATAAAGATAAAGATAAAGATAAAGATAAAGATAAAGATAAAGATAAAGAGATAGAAGATATAAGATATAGATGATATAAGATATAATGATATATAATAATGATATGATATATGATATAATGATATAAGATAAGAGATATATATAAGATAAGAGATATAAGATATAAGAGATATAAGATATAAGATAAGAGATAAAGATATAAGATAAGAGATAAAGATATAAGATAAGAGATAAAGATATAAGATAAGAGATAAAGATATAGAGATATAGAGATATAGAGATAAGATATAGAGGAGATAGAGAGATAGAGGATAGAGAGATAGAGATAGAGAGATAAAGATAAAGATAAAGATAAAGATAAAGATAAAGATAAAGATAAAGATAAAGATAGAGATAGAGATAGAGATAGAGATAGAGATAGAGATAGAGATAGAGATAGAGATAGAGATAGAGATAGAGATGATCATGATTATGGTATTATAATTATGACGATACTTTGATGAATTAAAATTATGACGATACTTTGATGAATTAAAATTATGACGATACTTTGATGAATTAAAATTATGACGATACTTTGATGAATTAAAATTATGACGAATAAAATAATGATAATTTATTATAAATACGACATACACACTTGTTTCAACAAATATTTTCAGATAATGAAAGAATGCATATCACGTATGTCTGACAGTCGCAGTAATTTAATGTGATACGTAGTATATAGAAGGCAAAATATTGTAAATTAATTGTTTTCATAAAAACAGTAATAGAAACACTTTAATCGATATTAAACTATTTGTATGGGAAATCGCTCAGAAAGAAATAGAGAATTCGCCGTAACACACAGCCAGCGTCTGTGCACGGCACCGACAAGCGACCAGCGACTGTAGACGGCACACCGCAAATCAGGGGAGAAACAGGTAAATGTCGCTTGGGTCCTGAGACGGCTTACCGCGAATGGAAAGGAAAATCCACACCGTCCAGTTATGGCATACCGTGCTTAGAAGATAATGGAAATTGCCGTCTGTAGACGGCATACCAAGATGAAGGGTTAAAAAGAAATTATACCTCTTTAAAGATGAGATAATCGTATCGTCACACTATTAAAGTTCCATCGTTGTTTGGGAACATGAAGTCCATTAATTGCTGCAAATGGTCTTCTAGTAACTAAACTTAACCTTTTACAGTCAATGATCTGTTGACTAGAGGACCCAATCCATTCTTTGTAAAACAGTCCATCGCATAATGGAGAAACCAAGAGCTTGCTCAGAGCCTTCTTGACAACTTGGGGCTACGCTTCGTGCCACACGCGAACCCTATCATCAGCACTTACCAACTGAAATCGATATTTATCTGACAATGCTACGGATTTCAACTTGCCTAAGGTCCAGTGGATATGGTCTCTAGCCCAGGAGAGGCGTTGGAGACGACGTGCTGTTAACAACGGCACTGGAGTCGGTCTTCTGCTACCATAGCTCATTAAAGCCAAATTTTTCCGCACTGTCCAAACGAATACGATTGTCGTACAAGTTCTATATTTATTTCTGCTGTTATGTCACGCAGTGTTACTTGTCTGTTAGCACTGACAACTCTACGACTTCGCCTTTGGTCTTCGTCGTTACGTGAAGGCAGGCGGCCACTGCGTTGTCCGTGGTGAGAGGTTATGCCTGAAATTAGATAGTCTCGGCACCCTCTTGAAATTGTCGATCTCGTAATTTTGAATTCCTAAACATTTTCCGAAATGGAATGTCCCATGAGTCTAGGTTCAACTCCCATTCCACGTTCAAAGTCTTTAATTCTCATGGTGCCCCCAAAATCACGTCACAAAATTTCCAGATGAATCACTTCATTTCAAATGAAAAGCTCTGCCAATTCACAGCCATTTTATAACTTTTGTACGTCATACTACTGCCATCTGTATATTTGTATATTACTATCCCATTACTTTCGTCACCTTCATGTATATTTTAGTACTCATACATTCCCGTTCACAAATGCTTTCTGACCTCTAACAAATACTACCTTATTACCATTTCATTAACTACCACCATTTCATTACTTGAATATCCATTTGATCACTTTCAAACAAAAAAATATGTCTTCAAATATAAAAAAGGATAAGGCCTGCTTAGTGAAACGGTATAGTAAAT
Organism: Teleogryllus occipitalis; assembly: GCA_011170035.1. Taxonomy (NCBI): domain Eukaryota; kingdom Metazoa; phylum Arthropoda; class Insecta; order Orthoptera; family Gryllidae; genus Teleogryllus; species Teleogryllus occipitalis. The sequence continues at coordinate 5,865 of BLKR01012259.1, read as the reverse complement.
CCAGGAAAATTTGAAACATCTATTTGAGAGTTGTAGCAGATACAGAACTGGTAGTTGCCGTGCTGCGAGTGCGACTACATACGGGGATCAGAACGGGTTTCAGGGGATTGTTTGCCTTTAGGGCAATGATAGATAATATGCAAGTAGAATAAATAAATTTAATTGCATAATAATGATGAATACAAGTGGTTTTGGTTTATAATAAGCCGGAGGACCATTGATAGTTTATAAAGTTACTGACTGCTCTTCTTTCTTGAAGTACACTTGGGTTTGGCTTACTTACAGTTTGTAGCAAGGAAGGCACCAACCCAAATCACTCGGCTGAGTGTGTCGCTGTCCGGGCTGAGGTAGGCTCCAGGCAGTTCGGTGGTGCGAACTGGCATGGGCGCGGACTCAGATGACCGGAGCTTGTGGCGGAGTTTGCCGTGAATTCGGCCAGGTGGCGGCTGAGGCCCGCGAGTGGCACGAAATTGAGGCAGGTTTGATTTGGCCGTGCTAATTGCCTTGATAGGCGAAGCAGGAACAGCCGACCTTGATGAGTTTTGATAGTCAGTCAGTTTAACAAGTTCGGAGCAATGTAGTTAGAGAAGTTCTGTTTAGTCTGTTCTGTTGAGTCTGTTCTCTCTAGTCTCTGTCTCTCTGTTGTCACTGTTTGTCCTCTTTCTTATGTGAGCGAAAACGCAGTATTTATTACATTGCGGGTGTGATGGAGGCCGTGGAGGGGAGAGTCACATGGCTGTGACTTGGGCCTATGGTAAGGCGGGAAAGTTTGAAGTGCCCGCGATCGGCTCCCTATTCGTGATGCGCCTTCGGACCTGGGGAGAGGAGTCACGTGACATTGGCGGCGATCGGAAGCAAACGCGGTGGCACGTGGGGTGCCCGCGATGGCGGCCCGTTTGTATTTGAGATTTCAACGGAATTGAGGCATCTGGCATGCAGGTGGCCGAGGAGCGGGGCGGCGCGCCGGCAGTGCACCTTTGTCGGCGAGATACATTAACGGGCTTATTTTTGCGAGGGAGGCCCGAAGCGATTCCCAGAAATGTTTGTACACATTTCTTGGTCGCTTGTCAGGTAGCGAGCGATGGGGTGAGGGCCCCGCGCGCCGGGGTAGCCCAGCCCTGGCTAATGAGGGCTTAGACCCCAGCTGGCGACGCCGGGAAGCGGCGGTGAATGTTCTGCGCGGGCGTGGGCCCGTGAGAACGGCGGTTTGCGCGGAAGACGCTGTAAATGATTTTTGAAGGATTTTTCGAAGTGCAGCGGCGTGCTGGCATGCACAGAGAGCGACTTGTGAGAGGTTGGTGAAAGTAAGCTCTTAATAGTGGGTGGCCGCGCGGGAAGACAGCTTTTAAGGGCTGCGCCTTGGTGGCGAGATTGAAAATTTGATTGCGAGATTGAACAAGAGTAATAGTTGATTATTGTCTTGATTCATTATTCTAAAAACATATTTTCATCACGTAAAAATAAATCATGAATACGAAGGGTCAGAAGCCAGAAATACTGTAGGGTATTAGAGATACAGTAGGTAGATGTTTAAAAAATCTTTTTTTTTTCATTCACAATTTTAGAAATAACAATCAAACACCTCACACCGTGGCTAGGTCCAGTTTTCGCACAGCTTGTGCAGAACTGGCCTTGAAGAAACATCACGGGCTGACCAATCACAAAGAATTTCAACAGGGAGAACAGACCCAACACTTTATATTAAATAAAATGGTTGATGTCGAAATGTGGATATTGAGATGAGCCATGTCATCTTAATGCCATTGATTTTTGTTATTTCATAAAAAGCTAAGTGTAGCAGTAAATTAATCTGGTTGTGGGAAATGAGGTGAGGCAATCCATTTCTGTGCAATTAACTGATTTATATCAAATTATTATATGAAGTGTTATTTAATGAAGAGTTAACTTCTACAAACAAATCGACTGATTGTTAGAGATTTCGGGCGCGTCAACTGCTAAGGTCATTAGCCCCGTGTGGTGGATGTTTTTTCATTTAGAGGCAGCGGTGGTCTTCCCCCATTAGATGGGTGGCGCATACCTACCATGGGCTAGCGGGGTTTCCCCAACTAGGTATCTCTCTCCCGCGGGGAAGCTCACCGCCACCTCTCGATCTCTCACATCTGGGACAAGCTCTAAGCTCCTGATCGGTTTCCCAGCAGTGGGTTAGTGCATGCATGTAAGTGTGAATGTGTGCGTAAGGGGTCACGGTAGAACATGGAATGGGAAGGAAAGATCATGTGCGGCCCGTGACCCGTTTGTTGAGGTACTACTCGGACACGAAAACCTACCGAAAACCACGGAAAACTACCGATGAAGCAGAAATCTTATCGGCCGCTAGAATTCTCCTCTAGGCAGCAAACTGAATTCCACCTAGCTGACAAATGAATGTCTAAAATCCGGCCGTCATCGCGTCTCGAACCTAAGACCTCCCGGTCTGAGGCACTGCAATGACCTGAGCTTCCTCTCCCGGTCTGTTAATCGAATACTAATAGAAGGTATTAAGGCAAAATTTAGTCGCTGTCTGGAGGAGAATTCTCGCGGCCGGCTGCTCTGATGGGTAGTTTTCCGTGGTTTCTCCGATCAACACCAGGCGAATGCCGGAACAGTACCCTACCAAACGGGCCACGAACCGCGCGCGATCTTTCCTACCTATTCCTTGTCCTCTCCTCTCCCCTTACACACACACTTACACTAGCATGCACTACACTACCACATATTCCCGGAGACCGGTCGGGAGCTTAGAGCTTGTCCCGGATGGGGCGGTGCCCCGCTGGTGGGAGAGTCCTGGTTAGGGGGAAACCCGACTGGCCGACTGTAGGTCGACGTCGGATCTCGCCATCCAGCGGCGGAAGATCACCGTCATCTCCCGAGAACAAACATGCACTACAGTTACGGGACTAATGACCAAAGCTGACGCGCCCGGAAACACGAAAAATCAATCAATCAATCAATGGTATGAATTACTCTCGAAACACGTGTATCGCTGTGCTTTCTTTTTCTCCAAATTTATGTTGCAATTTGTGGTTGATATCTCTTTAATTCTTTATCCGGGAGTGATCGCAATAGATCTGTGAGACTCAAGCCACGGTAGTTTTCTGTTCCTGAACTATTGCGATGCATTAGTCGTCTGATATTTCATGTATTCCTTCATTGTACTTTTCAGAGATCACCTGCTCTTTCATTTTTATCCTTTCGGTGAACCATTTTTCGTGAGCATGTTCAAACTGGATCGTTGCGCTGCGCGATATTATATATGTAGTGTGCAATGGCGCCAGTTCATTGTGTGCTCCTGGCCTGAGCGGTACGTATCATGGCATTATTTTCAGCTCTGCCTATGACAAGGGCCAATTCAGAAAATGTAATAATTTTCTTTATCTACAAATGACAGACAATTTTTTAACAAAGAGAAAGAAGATGTGCAGGAATGAAAAAATGGGAACCTTCCAAAATAGAATAAAGACAAAGACTTTACAAATATTTTTGTGAAAAAGTAAAATATTTATTTGTATATAACGTGCCAAAATCATTTTAAAATATTGTATTTATATTAATAAATAGGATTATATGATGTTTAATGATTTTTTGTGTATTTTGTCAATTTTTACCTTTCTCACAATTACTATTCAGACAATGACTCTTCAGTTTAAGATTCATTAACAATTGCAATGAGGATGAGGAGGAACAATTGCAATGGGACATTAACTGAATAAAATACGCATTTCAATAAATGGACTTCCAGATCATTCGCATTCATAAACAAATTGCAGCTACATCTGAGAGAGATATTGCGGGTACTGACATGAGTCTACTTATTGGGAGCACTCTCGGGTTAATTAATAATCAAGTGTTACCACAATATCTCTGCTGCCACCACGGATTTCATAATGATGCAATTTTAGAAAGCATAATATATCAATCGAAATCTGATAATTCTTACGTGAAAATTTTGTAACGCGGAGAAATCACAATGTTTCCTTTTGTTCTACAATGAATTGTCTAGTGAGCAAGTGTTTCTTTTCTAGGGCCGACTCTTCGACCTGATGATGATACCCCAATACTACCCGGGCATCGAAACAATTGAACAACTGATTGCCGCTGGAATAACAGGATTAGTTTCTGTAGACTATCAACCTAACATAGATTTATTGAAAAGGTTTTGTTCACAGAGAAAAGATAGTGCTGCTTGTACGATGTTGACATCTAAGTTTTACTTAAATCTCAATCTCAAATTTTGTAATAATTTGGGGGACACAATATTGTATCTTGCTGAAAATCGCTACGCTGCACTTTCATTAGATAGAGATTGGTCCCTGATAGTTTCTATCCACCCTCAAAAGATTGGGTTAATGAAATTTTTCGACGCAGCGTTACCCAAATCGCAGTATATGGTTACGAAATGGTAAGTAATATAAGTAGTACGTAATTTGTAAATATAGAGTAAAAAACTCAGAATTACCTTCCTTAAAACTCATTGAAATGAGTATATCATTAAAATATAAGTAGTATTTAATGTTTTGACGCCCTGTCCAAGTGCGGGCGTCTGTAGGTCCCGTGTTCAAAACCCGCGTGCCGCAAAGAAAAATCGCTGCGACGAGTACTCACGGAGAGATGGCGCGATATCAGCAGAGGCAGTCGCGTCGATATGAGCAGGGCCTTGCAACTCTTCCTCAAAACCAGGGACGAAGGCGGTGGGTACCACGACAGGAGGCGCTGGTGCCGCCAGGTGCAGCGGGTGAGACTCGGAAACTTCCGCACACAAAAATTGGCTAATTTGTGATAAATACGAAAATTGCCTTCTGAATGCTGAATTATTCGTAATATATACATACAAGAAACTGCTGAAGAAAGCGCGAACATGGACGCTTTTCTGTGTAAACTTTCGCGTCAGCAGTGCATCTCGCGAACGCACGCAGAAACCACGCACATTCCAAGTATCGTTGGCAGCAGTTCATATTTTAGTTCCTCTATGAAGGTGCTGCAAGAGAGGGCGTCACTTTAATGGTGTCCACCACGTTATATAGGACATGAAAGACCCTAAGTCTGAAAGTGTGCCGAGTGGTGTCGCGTGGAGTGACTGTAGAGTCAGGCCCAAGGGTATATCTCAGAGACGGCACTCAATGTAAAACACAGAAGCCTCATTTGCCTAAATTCCGGTGACGCCATATGCAACCATATCGATTCCTATAGGGCAAATGAAGTGACAATAACGTAGAAGTGATGAGAAAACAGGTACGTGGAAATTTTAAAATTTCACATATTTTCAACCTTATCAAAAATAACAAAAATACGTGTAAGGATTTTTTGGAAGAAAAGTCTAATTATAGCAGTAAAATCTAGTATTTATTCAGCATATTGACATTACACAATTTTTATAATCTCAATAGCATTAATAATTTTGCAGTACATAAGGCAATAAACACAGTACACCAGTCCAAATGCAACTTTACTTCCTTAGAAATATGCCAAATTAATGTGAATAGTATGGAATACTACTTTATTACAGAGCACTGTATATGAACAGCGCTTAAAAGAAACAAATGAAAACATTACCGCACTTTTCCTCAGATAAAACAAATAGTTATGATACGATAAGTAAAAGTGCCATTTTATGTTGCGAGTAGGAAAGTTGGTGACATGAGGCCAATAGGTCAAGAAACATTAAGAATATTAAAGAAGCGAATTAAAAGAAAATATTAAAGGAGAGTAAAAACTCACGTTAAAAAAATTAAAAGAGAATATTAAAGGAGAGTAAAATCTCGTTATAAAATTGAAATTTCATTCAAAAATTTCAAGCCTCTACTTAAAAATAAGTGAACATAGCATTACTGTAAATGCAAAATTTGAAGCTCTTTTTTCACAAGAATC